>OVBJ01000708.1:0-44534 GCA_900406535.1 Noccaea bulbosa | reverse complement strand
GGACAAAATGATTTAGTCTAAAACCTAAAAGTCAGTCTTTAACTTCTTTTCCATCTTTCGCCTATCGAACTCATCATTTTGCTCAATAGGCTGGGGGCTACTGTTGGAGCTAGATTTAGCACCTAAATTTGGCCCATGTTAAGGCCTAACAAGAGCCCATTTCATAGTCTGCCTGCGGAAAGCCGGCGGAGGGAAAGGAAACGAGGACGATGGAGGAGGAAGAAGAAGAAGACATGTGAACGCTTTTCGTCGTCTTCAAGGAATATTTTTAAGGATTTAAATTATATTGCTATTTCGCCTAACGATTCTGAGATGACCTCCTTCAACACCAGATCCATCACAATCTCACTGAGTCACTGTTTTGTCATTTGACTTCACAGAGATAAAGGGTATTTTTATTTCTTACCTTTTGTTTTTTTTTTTAATAATTAGTTTAAAATGAAAAATAAATCTGTTTGCAGGAAAAATCAAAAACACGCTATTTAATACGATTTCAAAAAACCTCGGAGGATAGTGCACAGATTTGATTATCGAATGTTTCAGAGTCAGACCATCAAGAAACATGTGTAACAAATTACAAAGGAAATTTAAGCAACCAACAATAATATATAGTCAAACGAGTCAATATAAGACAAGCAGTCAAAAATCTTTTGGACATTTCTTCTTCAAGAACTACAAGGTAAGAACGATTTACACTGCAGAATGACCAAATCTCTTCAAAGCATTGTCCTGGTCACACGGTCTCTGGTCTCTGATCAGTTTGCCGGAGGTTGTTCATCAAGCCCGATGGCGTCTGCGGGGGGATCTGGATCTCGACCGCTTTGACCTGTATAGCAAACTAGAGGTTTGAGTTTTAACCAAGTACGCGAGCGAGAGGAGATAGCAAACTAAATATTTTTGGGTTTTCTACAAGTAAAAAAAAATCCAGCTTTATCCACCTGTTAAGAGAGAAGAAACATCTCAGATTGAGAGAATGCGTACCTGGATGTGTCATGAGAAGAGTGTAGAGAATGCTTGCGTTGAGAATGCTTGCTATGTGGTGACCGCGAAGAAACATTTCTATACAATCAAACATACATGCATACTTTCTGTCGTGAGTTTCATACTACCTTACCCGATTTTGAACGGATAAGCTTACCCATTTTGTCTTTTGGTCAAACAAACTTTTGCTTGCAAAAGTTATTTAACTTCACAGAGCCTATTGCTAACAAACAGATCACATAATGCTAACAGTATAGAAAAGGCTACCTTCTTCTGGACCTTTCGGGAGATGGTGACCGGTTCCTTCTTCTTGAAGAAGACTTCCTGAAGAAGAAAGAAAGACAAAAAGATAAAAGTTCGTTAGCACTGGACAGAAGAAGCGCAAAAGACGAAAGTCAAGGTGAAACTCCTCTATTTGCCACCTTCTTGAATCATCAGAAGATTCATCACTGGATAGACAAGAGTCTTTTCTTCTGGACCTCACAGGAGATGGTGATGCATTCCTTCTTCTCGAACGGGACTTCCTGTTTCTTGACCGGTCTTCGTCCTTTTCCCTCTCCCTTTTTTTACCCCGGTCTTCCTTACTACTTGTTCTGTGAGGCCTCTCTGCATCCCTTGCGTCCTTCTTCACATGGAGATCAGTAAGTTTTTTATCTGATTCCAAGCCTTTAACTTTCTCTGCTGACTTTACGTCCTTCTGCTTCGTTCTATCGTTTGAGCCATTCTGAGAATCCACCTTCTCTTTAACAGTGTTTGTTTCAGCTGTTCTACTCAAGTCTTTCCCATTACTTTTATTGCCATCCTGACCAAGGTTGCAATCTGATTTCACGCCAGGATTCTTCCTGTGAGGCTCATCTAGTATTGCATCTTTATCACTATCAGTTCTCTCAGGATGGTTTGTTCTGCTTCCAGAAGTACCACCATCGAGTCCGGTGCGGGAGCTTATATCTGTATTTTTGTTACTACCTGCCTCATCATCATTTCCTCTGGAGCTCAACATCTGATCCAAGCCTGACTTATTCTTCTTGGGTGACATATCACCGACTTCAACTTCTGGATCCAATCTCGCATTGACCACTTCTTTAGGTTCAGGAAGTTTCTCAGTGCTTGGCTGCTGATTAACATCGTTTCTCAACCCCATGCCAAGACTTCCAACTCCATCACTGCCATCGACATCAGTGTTAGGTGCAGCATCAGTATCAGCATCAACATCATCATCAGAGGCATAGCTACCAAGACCTAGCACATCTGCTGGAGAGCCAGAGCCAGCTTTTTTATGTTCGCCTTCTACCGAGATCAAAACCTTTGCCGAAGCCTTGTGCATTGGATCAACTGCCGGGATAAGGGATGATGACTGGACACTGTCATCTAAAGCAATGATAAATAGCACACATTAAACAGCAAAATAGATGGTTCATTCAGTAGTTGTTCTATAGATTATAAGCATAAAAGTAAATCTTGGGGACCGCACAAACCTTTAGGTATTGCTTCATCTTCATTTATAACTTTGGTTGCAATTTCATCAAATAATTCATCTGTAACCTGTTCATAAGACATATGATACCACTAATGGTTATACTAAGTGTTGCAGAAACGTGTTATAGATAAATATTTACCAGGCCACAAACCTTCTTAAGAACTTCAGTCAATACACGTTTTATCTCCAAGTTAATTGCTGCGGCTCTAGCTGGATCCATCTCATCCTACATGTAGCAAACCATGCATCTTAATGATAGTGCCAAATCAAATTGTAAGTACCAAGGGAGCTAGAATCGTCATAAGAAACTGGTGTTAATAAAAACAATGTTAAAAGTTCAGGGAACCTCGTCCTCCTCTTCTTCTTCTTCGTCAGATGATCTAGAGGGGCTGTATCTTTTGTCGTCGTGCTGATCAACTTTCTCAGGAGGTCTATAAAGTACATCATCGTCCAAAGACTCTCTCTCCTCATAACTCCCTGAGGAAGGCCTTCCAAGAGATGCTTTGTTCTTCAATAATTCTTCTTTAAGCCAGTTAGGTACAGGTGCCTGGAAACCACCTTATTAGCCAGAGTTCAAGAAAAGGTACTGAACTCCTCTAGAAAAATATTGATTCTTACCTTTTTAGGTGGAACAGATGATGCTGCGTATGAGTCGTCCATGAACGCTGCAACAGGGTGAAGAGGCGGCTTTGTCCCAAAAGCATAAGGGTGTCCAACAGGCTGGACATTTGGTTGGGGAAACCTTCCAAATGGAGGCATGGTATGACTCGGAACAGGAGGCATAGCCATAGATGATTCATGCTGCAAAGAAAGCAAACATCGAATTTGCCTCTATCGAACTTATACAAAAATGAAAGATAACAAAACAAGTAACGTTAAGAGTACCTGAGGCACTGACGGTACTGATGAAGGGATTGGAGGATAAACTACTCCGGTTGCTGCGGCATGTGGCGGCCATGCATTGTGAAGACTAGCATAATCCGAACTCTCTCTGTTAGAAAACTGTAAAGGCTGATCACTAGGTGGAGCGGCTGTTTGATCTCCATATCCATATTGCATTTGCTGCTCTGCGCGAACAGGTCCCCCGCCATCAGGCACTGATACCTGCACCTCATGTTGTGTTGCATTGCCAGATTCCTCTTTCCCTGCAAACAGAGTAACAAGTTTAAGTTCTGGAGGTCTTTACAGCTTTAATAAGTGTATTCACCAATTTCTAGACCAACAAAAATGAGAACCAGAGGCACACTGTCTAGGGTGCTAATCTATGCGCAGAAGATATATGAGCTGTTCTTGGCGAGCAAGAACCAATCTATGTACTGGTGCAAAAACGCTTACACAGCACATCACTATGCGCATGGTTTATCATTTGACTAGAATCATGCGGATGATGCTCTAAGTAAATGGTTACCTGCTACAGAAGAATAACTATAAGGTACCTCCTGCTGATGAATTGCTGAATTTGGATATCTGTCCGGCTGTGTTGTGGGTACATGTTGAACAGGAAACTGCTGATAGCTTGATCCTGGAGCCGCTTGTTGATGAGCATCTTGGTAGCCATGATTAAAGTACTGCGGGAAGGCTTGTCCAATAGTTTGATTCGGTGCAGATTGCGAGTGCGGATCTTCGTTAGCAGCTGCCCATTCTCTTGCTTTCACTGCCCAGTCGTCGGCGTTGCTATTAGCTGCCAATTTCACGAGATAGTCAGAAGCGGAACACTGATATTTCAGTCGAAAACGATGGAAGACAAAGAAGAATCCGAACCTTGGTGATGCCCCCAGTTTTGATTTGCCCATTCCTAATATGCAAAAATCAAAATCAAATCCTAAAATTAACAGTTCGACCTGAGGGAAAACACAAGATAATCCAACGACGGAGCAACCCGTTGAAACCTGATTAGCCTGAGGGTGTGGCGGAGGTGGCTGCGGTCCAGCAGGTGGGGGAAACTGACTGTTACCGTTTGCGCCGGCGTTGAACGGCGGCTGGTGAGATTGCGTCGGAAAAGGGGGATAAGCGGGAGAAGAGTAAGGTTCGCCCTGAGGATGATGCGGCGGAGGTGGCCCCCACTGCTGCTGAGGTGGAGGAGGTGGCGATGGAGAGTGAGGGTTATGGAAGTGGTTGGGGTACCATGCAGCAGGACCGCCGGGTTGCGTAGGAGAAGGTCCCGGTGGTCTCGCCTGATGCTGATAGTATTGGTGGTAAGGATCCACCGGAGGCGGTGGTCCAGACGGCGGTCTCATGTACGGAGGCGGTGGCTGGTACGCGTCCATTAAGCCTTTTTCCGGTTACGCGAGAGATGAAGAACGAAGAAAAAGGAGCAGCAAAGAGTCTCTCTCGACTCGACGACTCTTTGCGTTTGAGATCGAATTTGATTAGACCGAAACTTTATCTAGAAAACTGCGAGTCGTCTTCAGAGTTTCCTTTAATTATCGTGCCGTTTTTAAGGAGCAACGAAAACGGCAAGTAGTTTACCTTAACGATGAGAAGAAAATTACATGATGTGTGTAAATGAGATAAGAAAAATACATATATGGCTACATCTTTACACAGTTTTCTAATGAGATAACTAGTTGATGGAAAAATTACATAATTTGTGTGTACGACTCGTACAGTACGAGTACAAGAATGATCTATGGTTGGTTTATAGTTATACACCTCTTTACACAATTTCCCATCATATTACATATCGTCATGACTCATGACCATTCAAAAACATAATCATGACTATTCATGAACTGTTTCGCATGTGTAAAGCTTAAAGAGGATCCAATCATACAACAGCATCCGCTTGTCTCTTTGTCAGTCTCGCGTATAAGCCATCTTTGCTCAAAAGCTCTTTGTGATTGCCCATCTGTTTTGTGGATAAACGTAACAGTGAATAATAATAACACAGAGAGCTACCAATCAATTCACCAAAACCGGTAAGAGAGAGAGTGGCTTACCTCGACGACTCGTCCACTGTTCATAGCCACTATTCTATCCGCAGCCTTAATCGTAGAAAGTCTGAAGGAACAGAAAGTGAATGATGTCACAAATCAATCAAAAAACAAGTGAAAAATAAAGGACTCGTGTGAGAAAAAGATTACCTGTGAGCTATCACTATGACACTTCTCTTTGTTGCTGAGTCGTTTCCAACAGAACGAAGAACGCCCTGGGGTAAAAAAGAGATGGGCTTAAGAATTCTTTGCAACCAAGTAATTTGGCACCAGAGAGGTTTTAGTTTTACCTTAACGTTGTGTTCGCTCTCTGCATCAAGTGCGCTTGTGGCTTCATCGAGGATGAGAATTCTAGGATCTCTGAGGATGGCACGAGCGATGGCAATCCGCTGTTTCTGCCCTCCACTGAGTAAATCATCATCAACCATTGTGTTGTAACCATTGGGAAGCGCTGTGATGAAGTCGTGTGCGTAGGCTTGCTTTGCTGCCCATTCTATATCTTCTTGCGTTACATTTCGATCACATCCATACTTGATGTTGGAACCGATGTCTGTGCGGAAGAGCTTCGGTTCCTGTTTTCATTGCGACAGCTTTTAGAAAGGGGAAGCGAAATTCATCAAATTTTATTTGATTTTCGTAGAGGACATGAGACGAGAACCTGCCCCACGTATCCGATTTTTTGCCTTAGCCACTTGACATCTAACTCTTGCAAAGGAACCCCATCAACAAGAATCTGCAATTCAAAGAGAAAGCTTTTAGGAAAGAAGGCTTAAACTTTAACCCTTAAAAGGGTTATTCTACAAGTGAGTTTGAATAAACTACCTGACCGCTTGTTGGTTCGTAGAGTTGCAGCAAAAGACTAACCACTGTGCTTTTGCCACTGCCACTTAGCCCAACCTGAACATAACAGATTGGTTCTCAAAATCACTTCCGATAAATTCTAAGGAAAACAGTGGCATCGTTGGACTACTTTGAGATATATATACACTTACGATTGCCACCACTTCACCAGGGCGCACAGAAATGCTTACATTTTGAAGCACCGCCACCTGAGAGATTTACACATGAGATGATTTGCTTAGACAAACTGAAATATGAGCCCCACACAATCAGCACAATAATATACAATAGTAAACAATATTGTGAAATGGTGCAAGGTGCAAATGCACAACAATAAGTTTGGTCATTAATTTGCAAGCACTGTAGGTACAAAATCGCCAGTAAGAATCTGAATGATTTATGAATCTGTGACATAGAGCTTGTGGTTCAAGGATATCCACACAAAATCAGAAAGTTAGAGGCAAAAGGTTAGGTAACAGTACACACACGAATGTAGTCATACCTCCTCTCTTGAAGGGTAGCTGAACGACACATCAACGAGCTCGATATGTCCTGTCAGTCTCTGCAGTCTTGTTCCTGCAGAACAGTTTTATAAATAAAAATATATTACATGGTTGAGCGTATCAATCTCTAAGCCTGGAAGAGGTTTGACTCTAAGAGTTGTATCAACAGATAACAACCTAACTCAAACTCTCATAAATGGCCAACACGTTTCTAAACTATGCTGCTCTTTGCCAAAAAAAACAGAACCTTGCCTTTTGATATGAATTGATCACTTGGCCTGAGATCCATCATTTGGAACACCTTTTCACTCGCTCCAACTGATTGCATCAAAGACGATAAATTATCTCCCGCCCACCACGTAGCATAGATTACCCAGTCAGTATACAATAGAAACTTTGTCAGCTGCTCTGCTGTTATTTGACCGGCAAAGATAGACATTCCTCCAATCAAGATAGCAATAATCTATAACAGAAACAAATGATGGATCTCGTCACATTCTTAGCATGAGCCTCACTATCTTTAAGTACCACAGATTATCGATCCTTCCCAAAAAACAGTAAAAAGAGGGAATCAGCAAAACACGGATATATTTGACGAACCTGAGTTGCATGGTAAAGAGTGTTGAAGCTCCAGTTCCAAATACCATATGCGGCACTCTGTCTCAAACTTACATCCGCCATTTTCTGAAGCCAGTAATTGTACCTTTCCACAACACAATGGGAGAGAATCCATGTCAAAAAAGTAACTTGGCTGTGAGAGAGCTTGTTCTTGAAACAGACTGGGCCAAAATCGAAAAATTTCACCCGGGAAAAAAAAAAAATCAAGAAATGGAGAGATTTTCAAGGGTTCCATGGAATCAGATTGCACCTATTAAGCTCCTGCTTCTCTGTCCCGTATACACGAACAGTTCTCATCAAAGAGTACGTTTCTTGAGCGACCTTGAATATCAGAGAGGAAATTATAAGCAAAAGAATTCATTGCATACATAAAAGTTTTCGAACAATTTACTTCATTTGAAGAAGCTGTGATCTCCTGAATAAGCTTCGCGGTCTTCTTTTGGTACCTACAACATGACCAGATGTAACTTTACTTTCCGCCTTCAGTCACAAGATCACTAGCCATAAGTACCAAGTGTACTTATCTATTTTGTTATTACAGATTAATAATCTTAACCAGAAAGGGAGAAAGGTAATGGCAGAATCTCACTTCCCATAAACGAACATAACAGCTGCCAAAGTACAGCAAATCGCCAATGTGCACAGCCCAAGGGGCAAAGACAAGACCATCAAATAAATCAATGCCCCTGTCCCCTAAAAGAAAGAATGTAAACAAACATGTATAAAGATGTCAATCATGCGAGAAACAAAAAAAAAACACATTTCCGGCGAAATGGTAATTATATCAATTAGAAGAAGACCTGAAGAACATTGCGAAATATCATGTTCAGATCATTTCCAATGACCCTCGAGACTTGCTGACAGTCCGATCCAAGTCTGCTTGTTAAGTCACCAACAGTTTGAGAGTCGAAAAACGATATATCCTGATGCACAGTCGAGCCAAGTTAGCGAGACTGATTTTTTCGAGGTATACATGAGTTATCAAGATTCAAAAACAATGCTAAAGCTGGAAACTTTCACCACCTGAAGGAGAAGAGTGGAGTATAGCGTTTCTCTCATTCGTTTCACCTACGGAGTAGAATGAAACCCCATTATTACAAAATGCCTGAGTAGATTAAAACAATAAAATTTAAAAAGGAAAATTCTCGGGAGGTAAACTCACAAGTATCATGTTTGCAATCCCAAAGAAGCATCCTCGTATGCCACTGGAATTTTTGAGTTTAAACAAAGCGTTAGGAGGGGAGCTCCAAAATATGAATAGATGGAAAAGTTTTGTGAAAGAAAAATCTCAAAAAAAAAAAAAAGAGCGTTTGACCATACAAGATCTTGACCTGCAAATGCCTGAAGTAACACATAGCACAACCAAGACGTGGACATTTCGACGAAACACTGTGACATCACCACCTTGTGCCGAGAAAATCGAAGCCGTTAAGAAATGTGGAATGCATATCTCTGAAAGCTGAAACATGTAGAGAACAAAAGTATCTCAAGAAAACGAAGAATCAGTTGCATATNAAAGGAAAAAAAAAAAAAAAAAACACTCACCGCAGCAACGAAAAGAGTCGAAAACGCAGCGAAGATAACCCACCGATCCTCAGCCACAAGCTCCCACATCCGACTCAGCGCACGCCAAACCGTCACCGGTTTCGCCATGAAACTACTATCGACCTCATCGGAGAAACTCCACCAGCTTCCTCCTGGTAATATCGTTCGGAGAAACCCAATACATTGCCGAATTCTCTCGGGAAGCGAAACGGAGTCTCCTTCTCCTTCATAATACTCCGCGCTTTCCACTGCAGCTCCATTTACCGTCGAGCAATTAACCGAAGTCAACCGATAATTTCTAATCGAAGATTGCAAAGAGAACGACCATTTCGGTTTCGTAACGAATCGGAGATTCTTCCTTTTAATGTCACTGGTAGCAATAACAGAACAGCGTCTATGGAGGGAGACGCGGATGATTGGGCGGCTCGTGCAGCCGAGTACCTGCAGAGCCATGAATCGGCGGGGAAGAAGAACGAAGAAGCTCTTCACGACTTGGAGCTCCGACCAAGCTTTCCTCCTTGGTTCATATGAAAAACAGAGACGGGAATTGAAACGCGTCGTTTTTTTCGAAAACCGAAGACGTAACGTAAGGAAGGAAGCTCTCCGTGTCAACAAAACCCGAGATGGGACCCGCGGAGATCCACCACCGAGCTCGTGAGCCACAAAGTATCACCGGCGCGTGGGAAACGCGCGTGGAGATTCATGTGGTGGTTAGTAAGGAATGTGTTCCCCTTCTACAACGTCGTTTCAAAATGCAAGGCTGAAAATAAATCTGATATTCTAAATGGGCTTATTATTTATTAGGCCGAGCCCACTAAAAATAAGCAAACCCTAGAAATGAGAGCTGTGCTGCTACTTTAGTAGAGAAAAAGGGTCGAGAGAGAGAGAGAGAGGGTTGGAGATCGGCGGAAATGACGACGAGATTCAAGAAGAACAGGAAGAAGCGTGGACACGTCAGCGCCGGGCATGGTCGTATCGGAAAGCACCGCAAGCATCCCGGAGGTCGTGGTAACGCCGGAGGTATGCACCACCACAGGATCCTCTTCGACAAGTACCATCCAGGTTACTTCGGCAAAGTCGGTATGAGGTACTTCCACAAGCTGAGGAACAAGTTTTACTGCCCAATCGTCAACCTCGACAAGCTCTGGTCACTCGTCCCTGAGGATGTGAAGGCGAGATCGACCAAGGACAACGTTCCGTTGATCGACGTCACGCAGCACGGTTTCTTCAAGGTCTTGGGTAAAGGTCATTTGCCTGAGAACAAACCTTTCGTTGTGAAGGCCAAGCTCATCTCCAAGACCGCTGAGAAGAAGATCAAGGAAGCTGGTGGTGCTGTTGTGCTCACTGCTTAGGTTTTTCCCAAAAAAACTCCTTTCCCTGTTTCGTTTTTAATTTTGAATCTTCGGTTTGTTTTGGATCCCTTAGTTTATGAACCTTGTTGGATTTTTATAAATGGTGTTTCGTTGAAGATGTTCTTGTTAGATTATGGAAGCGTATTAGCTCTGCTAAACTAATAATCTCTCTCTGTGTTGATTGATCTTAATCATTCTCTTTTTGAGTCAAAACATATGTTATTCAATCATCGCCAATTTAACTCTTTGAGTGAAAAGATATGTCATTCAATCATGGCCAAATTGAGTTCAACAAACATGTAAAGAGCAAATTATACTGAACTCAAAAGATGAACCCTCAGCGAGTAGATGGTAACGCACGCAAGTTATTGGCCTTGGTTTATGGCATGAGCACGAGAAGTTGCAGAAAGATGTTGCTGTACAACTTCCTTGACGTGAATAGCACCTTTTTCACCACCAAGCTCTGCGAGTTCTAAGTACGTTACAGATTTCAACAACGCTCCTTCCTGCTCATCATAAAATCATAGATTTTCATCAGTTCAATCTCCATTTTCGTCCTTGCATAGTCTCAAATTGAATAAACTCTTTACTCCAGCAACATGGTCTTGTTATATCAAGAAAAGGAGACTCTTTTACAAGGTTTTATTTGAACTGAGGTGAGAGAGATCCAGAGATGCTTACAGAAAACAGAGCAAGTCCGTGTTCAAACTGAGCTTTACTGTGGCCATGATCAGCTGCTCGTTTCATCCATTTTCTTGATAGCTTGCGGTTTTGAGGTAAACCTTCTCCAACCGAGTAACAAAGCGCAATGTTATACATGGCTCGTGTATAGCCACCTTCTGCTGCCTTTAAGTACCATTTAGTCTGTCAAAAAAAAAAAAAAACATAATCCAAACATTAAAGATGACCAAACTTTATCGATACCCATTTTAGAAAGACGAAAATAACAGAAACCAAACATTTCCACAAATGAAACTAAATCACATGTCCAAAAACAAAGCATTATCAAATTCCACCAAGTGTGTGGCAGGTTCAGTCATCAATCTGAACAAGGGTCACATTCAAAGATGCAACTTTCAATTGAAATGGCGGCACCACCTCACGAGGACAGATACAAGTTGTATAGAATCTTAACCAGAAGCATGAGGAAAAGGATCAGAAAGAACAAATCTAATCATTCAAACATTTCCACAAATGAACTAAGCACATGGCCCAAAAACATAGCATTATTAAAATTCCACTAGGTCTGAGCAGCCATCAATATGAAACTAAATCACATTCAATGATGCAAAATGTATAGAATCCTAACCAAAAGCATGAAGAAAAAGGATCAGAAGAAGGCAACATACAGCTTCTAGCAGATCGGTTTGCACGACTCTGCCTTGGTGTAAACAAAGAGCTAACTGATACTGAGCTCGAACGTAACCATTCTCTGCAGATTGTTTCAACCATTTCATTGCTTCCTTGGGATTTGAAGGTTGAGCTGCAGAGACAACCAAGCAATTTCCACTACTACCATCACCAATCGATCAACAATTAAGCTCATCCGTCACTTCAATCGCAGTTCTAATTACCACAATCCAGAAAAAAAAAAAACTTCAACCCTAAACAACAACTCGAATTTTGCAATCCGTTACCTTGAAGATAAGAAATCCCCAAATTACACTGACCAACAGCATCACCAAGCTCCGCAGCTTTCCGATACAGACCCACCGCTTTCTCCTTCTCTCCCTTTTCCCAATACATAAGCCCGGCGTCAACCATGGCCAGCGTCGATCCACCCGCGGCGGCTTTCAGGAACGAATGCAGAGCCTTGTCGAGGTTCGGCTTCACGCCTCCACGTCCGTGCTTGAACCGTTTTCCCCAACGAAGCAGCACCATCGATTCCCTCAGCGGTTGTAACGCGTCTCTCCACGATTTGCACACCGACGAAGCCGCCTGGAGATTCGGGAGACTCATCGGCGCCGCGATTTTCATCAGTATATCGAACGGAAGCGTCGAGAAATCTCCGCCGCAGTTCGCTCCTTCATTCGACGGTGGAGGTGAAGACCTTGAGCTTGATGACTTCTTCGCCTTTGCTCCGATTGAAAATCTACTCCGTTTTTCCTTGTCGTATGGTTTCAAAAACGACAAGGAGGTGTAACGAGATCCTTCGGATGTACAAGGCCACGTTCTCTGCTTCATATTCTCCGGCGAAGAAACCACCGTCGATTTCCGCGTGAGTCAAGAGAGGCAAGTAAACGGAATCGGTTTGGTGATTTTTTTCTTTTTTTTCTTTTTCTTTCCCTGTTTTTTTTCCGCGTATGTATAAATATTTTCTTTTTCTTTTTCTTTTTATTTACGAGGTACGAAGATCGAACGGCTGTGCGATGAGAAACAGTTAAATCCACGAGATCTCAGTCTGACACGTGGAATACTTAAACCGCCAAGAAGACAATCAGAGTGGACCAAAGCTATCAGACACGAAGCATTAATATCTGTTTTGGGCTGGGCCTGAAATCTCTTGTGTACACAAAGCTTTTGTTGTATTTGTATTTTGTATGTATTTTTCCCCAAAAATATTTTTTTTTGTTTTTTTATATGATAAATATGTGGAAATTAATTAAACTCGAGAAATCATGGGCCAGGGATAGGCTGATTTTTCGTCAGTGGTGACGAAGATCCTATTCCTATGGCGTTGTTTACTTATTATGGTGGATAGTGATGTTTTGCACTATTGTTTTGTTGCATCGTGATGCAATTATGCAGTGTACGTTTTTATTAATAATTGAAAAGTGGTTTCTTTAGACTATTTCTTTAGACTATATGAATGTTGACTTGAAAAAGTGTGGTGCGGTACGGTTAGACTGTGAGATCCGGATTTTGTCATATTTTATCAATTTTATTTTATTTGTCACCTTTGGTATGATTCGTATGGTAACAATTGGTTTAATTCATTAATTTGGATAAAAAAGTTTGGTCACTATGAATGAACTACAACTACAAGATGTGATTGTTGTCTAAAAGTTTCATGTTGCTACAAGTTCTATGATAAATATGATATAAAATTACCCACAAAAGAATACAAATACAGATATAGTCAGTCTCGTATATGAAATAAATAACATCAGAGTTTGAAATTATTGACGTTTCAATGCATAGGATTCTTCTATTCAGCTCGAAATGGACTATTCAATTATCTCACCATTACCAAACATGATATCGACCTCTATTTAGACTCGGTGGTTGTTGTGTGACCGTGTGGGTCAACTTTCCCTAGTTTGAATTTCTTCTTGTTATCATTAAAGTTCTTACCAGAAGCTTTATTTAGTCACAGTTTAAGATTTGTTTATTTAAAAAAAAAAAAAAAGGGATTCAAACGTTTTTATGTACAAGTTGACCAAATTATTATCGATTTTGGGTGCAAGTCCAAAATTAAGCATTTGGCAGATTGAATAGTCTTCTGTACTTATGTAGATTGTCTGTTGTTCTTTGTACGTTTCAACTTTATATTTATCAAAAAAAATCTGTCAGTTGTAAACAATGAAATGTGATCACTCGTTATCTAACAAGTATCATAGGAAGAAGAAAAAAGTGATTCAAGGCTATGATTTTTTCTGTGTCAACTAAAAACTCTTTGATTGATTGGTGGGCTAATTCGGAAGAAAAGTAGTTAGAAAAAATATCTACAAATCTTTAAATGAAATCCGAAAAAGTACCAAAGAAACCTAGAAAGAAACTGGTTCCGAACAATTTGATTGGCCACCAATTGCATTTTCGACTAGTTAACAATGCTTTGTTATTGTTTTGCAGAACCAAAATTAAGTAACCGAGTTTGTATGTATGGAAAACGTATCACTTCGAGTTGCTTCATCGTCTATTTCTACAAAATAATTCTACTAAAAATATACAAAAACAAAAGTTAAAATAAATCGTAACTAAAANATAAAAAAAAAGGGAAAAAAAAAAAAAAAAAAAAAAAAAAATGTGAAAAAAAAAAACCTGCAAATTCTTCAGTTAATAAGGCATTAACGAACGCTAAATATTAAATTAGGAACTTCTGCAACTATGTATGTGTTCTTGTAAAGACGGTGTCCAAATCTTGAACGTTGACGGAGATAAGCCTCCGTCCGGCGGACTTTTTCCGGCGTTTGTCGATGGTCTTCCGTCGGATGCGGGGTCCAGGTGCCGGAGGACACTCAAGCTGCGGCGGTATCCTAAATTGATCCCCCTTTGGAGTTGTGAATCCATCTTCTTCTCTTCCTTCTTTCTCCTCTTTCTCCGACTTCGAAATGATCGGAGCTTGCACCGGAATCGTCACTTTAAGAGACTTTTCCGGAAATTCCATGGCGTGATCCGAGAAAATCGAATAGAAAAGTTAAACAAGGGAAAGAAAACCTTTGACCTAAACAAAGAAAAGAAAGGTTGGTTAATTCTTTAACTTGTTTTTGCTAAACCAAATCTAGATGTGAAAAGTAAAATTTCTCTTATGAGAAAACTTTTGGGCGGGAAAAGGTTAGTTTTCTTGAGTTTTCTCGGGAAGAAATGGAAAAGATAACTCTATTTTTTCTCGGAAAAGGAAAAAGAAGAGAAGATTTTGGTTTAGGGTTTCTTTAATTTTTCTCTGTGGAAGCTTGATGAGAAGAAAGGAGGCAAAGAAGAAAAGAGTTTTGGAATATTTGATCTGGTGGACTCATTTTCTTATCATGATTTTAATTTAATATATAACGTGATTACTTTTGGTACTCCGTGTGAAAATATTTTAATCGAGATTGGATAACGGCTATACTTTAGTATTTAATTATATATCTCTTCATTTTTTTATAATGTGAATGAAAATAAAATAAAAATACGAAACTGATATCATTATCACCATCCATGTTAAAAAACTAAGACAAAAATTTGAAAATCTTCCCCAACTTATAATTGGATTATTATTTAATTTATAGTTTCACCAAAAACATTCAAGATTGATACCCTTTTTTGAAAAATTAATTGGAAAAAAAAAACTTTTTTACAACAGGGTGCATCTTGGTTTTAAGTTTGTAGGCTGAAAGATATTTGACTACAAAATTACATAGAATTTTCATCCTCAAGAAGCAAATCTAGTTTTGGCTAAGCTTTTTATTTCAAGTAATTTAATCAAAATCAGTCTAATTTTGATTTAAATATCTAGTTTACATTCACTTGGGGGTTATTGGGAGTAGAATTTATGTGGATTTTGAAGATTTTAGAAGTTAAGAGAATTGTTAAATTTATAAAAAAAATTTGTTAGATTTGAAAAGAGCATGAAAATTTAAAAAATCAATCAAAATATTTTATTGTAATGGACTTTGAGAATCTAAGGGTTATAGGTAGTATTTTGAAAGTTTTGTTTCATGTGTTAATTTGTTTAAAATCCATCTCCCAATAACAAAGATTTAATAAATTCATAGAATCATTAAACTTGTAAACTTTTTGAATAACAATAGATTTTATATAGATTTTAAAAGTCATCAAACCAATAACAATGGATTTTAATAAGAATGTCAAAATTCATTAACCAATAACAATAGATTTTAAAAATTTTAACAATCAATACAAATTCTACTCCCAATAACCCCCCTTAGATAAATACCAAAAAATATAAAACAGAACGGAACTTCAAAGATCAATTGCGTTTTCTTTAATGCATCAACCATAACAATAATAATGGAGATATAGCTGAGTTTGTTTTTATTTTATTTTGTTTTGTGTGTTTGTTTTCCAGTAGATACAAAAACNTTAGAAAAAAAAAAAAAAAAAAAAAAAAAGGTTTTCACAAGAACAAAAAGAAGAGTTTTAAGTAGTTATCAACCGCAGTCAAAAAAAAAGTAGTTATCAACCGTACTGAGACATGAACTCATCGTTAAACTTTTTGAAACTCTCCATAATCTCTGGCATCTCTTCTTCTGCCGGAAGAATCGTTGTCCTCAGATGAAACACCCTGAAAACAAGAAAATAAAATGAGCTCAAAGAGGTAAAGCAAGAAACATGAAAAAAATGTTTTGTTGTTTAGGTTATTAGTTGTTACCCTTCTTTCTGTCCAAATCCAGAGCCAGGAACGGTGGATATTCCTGTAGCTTCTAAAAGCTTAAGGCAGTAGAAAACGTCAGGAACTTTGCCGGCTTGCTTAGCTGCTTGGATTGCTTTCGACGGCAGCTTTATCTGAGGAAAAGAGTACATTGCACCTTCCGTGAAGTTACACACAACGTTCTTGCAGCTGTTGAATCCATCAGTCATGATCTTTGCTCTTCTTCTCAGTGACTCTAATATCCCCTTGCTGTTCATGAATAAAGTTTCTAAGATCTTGATCCTTCATCAAAACGGTCTTTGTTTAGATTTTTAGAATATAACATACCTTTCACTAACGAATTGGTCATAAGAAATGTCCCCAGGCTTTGGTGGGCTAACCATTAAACCCATCTGCACACAAAACAAGTTTCAGAATATGAAACCATTTTGTAACCAAAAGTTAGTAAGAAAGAGCTTACAAATATCTGCGCAGGGACGTTGGGGCTAAGAGCTATAGATGAAATCTTGTATATCTCCTCAACAGTCTGCGTTACCAAAAAAAGTTATCAAACATTCATGCTAATCACTTGAACTACAAACAACAAAAGGTCGAAGGTCGGGGTACACACTCTTGGAGGGATATTTGTCATCTCAAAGTAACCACCTCGTTGCCCACATTCACCCCAATATCCTTTAGAAACGGTGTGGAAAGATACAAGCTGGACTTCTTTGCTGATCGGTGCTCCCATATCCATCAAAACCTTTAAGTAACAAAAGGATCGAAATCAATGGTGATGACCACAAAGAAATGGCATAGGCCAGTGAACATGATTTACCTTCTTGGAACTGATAAAAGGATGCTCATCTTGGTATATGTTTTGCTGATACACTTCGTCTCCAAGAAGAGCCAGTCTCTCGTCACAACAGAACCTCAATATCTCTTGTAAGTTAGCTATGCTAAGACACTGTCCGGTCGGGTTTCCGGGGTTGATAATCACCATTGCCCTTACCTGCCATTAACCATGCGTCTTAAATCTTGAATAAAGATTTCATAAGATGTTGACAAGAGGAAGCGGTGGAAGAATTACTCACAGTGATTCCTTGAGAGCGAGCCTGAGCAACGGATTGGCGAAGGTTGCTAACATCAAGCCCCCAGTTTTCAGTCTCTTCAAGATAGTAAGGAACAAGAGCGCCACCTAACAGAGATATTGTAGCTGAGTAGAGTGGATACTGTGGTACTGGAACCAGAATCTGCCAACCAAGAAATCTTTGTGACCTCCAAAAAAATCCATATTTAAGTCAAAGTTTTCTCCTAAGAGAAGCCACCAAGCAATCCAATAAACAGTTGATGTAGGATCATAACATACAGCCAATCCTCAAGAGTCTAGAGTGACAAGCGATTTGAGTTTCCATTACTTACCCCGTCTTTCTGATCGCGTATGATACAATTCAAGATTTGCATGACACCTTTGCTAGCTCCATCAGTTAGAAATATGAGCTCTGGATCACTGTTATTTGAAGGTGATAAGCAATAAGGTCTCAACAAATCTATTTCGTTGCATCAAGAAAATTAAACATAGTGAAGCAATCACCTTGGATATCCATCACGCCGTTCAATGAACTCAGCAACTTCTTTTCGAACTCCCGGAAGGCCTCTGGAGTCACTGTAAGCACCTAATTCAAAAATGAAAAGCACATTTTTTTTACTTAAACATAAGCAAGAACTAGCTAGGCTGAGTTCTTGAATAATGACTCATACCAAGACCACCAGAAGTATAGGAAAGATAATGCTTAGCTCTTGCAATAGCATCTTCTGGGAACAACATCCCAACATTTGGGTTGTCTAGCAGAAACGGTGCTTGGCATAGAGCAACCACCTATATTAGTTTTTGAATTTTTTTTTAGGCTTAATCTAAGATTGAACCAGACATATATATAATGAGAATTTCATGTAAACCTGGCGAGGAAATGTGAGAGGCTTCTGTCCTAAAGCATGAGGGTTTCCAACATTTGTGAAAATGATCTGTAAAGTTAATAAGAGCAACAAGAGTGAAGGCAAAGCTCATAACTTTTTTGCAATTGCGTAATAAAAGGTGAAACCTTTTTGCCTTCTTTCTGAAGCTCAGAAGCACGGAGATAGAGCTCGCCTCTGACTGCATACTGACAATTCTTGACGTTTTCATTCAGGGACTCGTAGTCGAATGCCTTGAGAGACATTTTCAGAATTTACAAAACGCAAGACGCTTTGCTCACTTCTACCTTATCAACACCTTCTACAACCAAAAATAAGAAAAAATTATCAATCACTTCGACTCTGTTTCGTTACCCCCAAAGTTGAGCACAGCAAGAAAGAGAGTTTTTAATAGGACACTCGTCAGATTGCATGTCATGTGGCATAAGGAGAATACAAAAAGACAAGCAGCAGAGCCACTGGACTCGTTTTTATCCATAACATGTCATTTCTGTAGCTTTTTGCAACATTAAACAAAAGTGAGCGAATTTGTATACTATGAATATTCCACCAAACACAAATGTGCAATATGAATAGTGAATCACTCAGAAAAAATAAAAAAAAACAGTACAAATAACCATTATTTTCTCCAGATTCTGTACATAAAATTCAACAGCTATCCACAGAGAACCCCACAAGCATTGTGTTTATGTGTCCCACTTTGTAAATAAATAAAAAACACTTTGAGCTTTCAACAACAACAAACAGAGAGAGCTTTGTCCACAAAAACGTAAAACCAAAAAAGAATCAGAAAGGTGTATGCTTTTTTTTTCTCTATTCCGTGTATGATTTTGTCAGACTCCAGATTCTTGAAAAACTATTTCATCTTCCTTGAGATCTCTATGTAATTCAAAAGCTTCTTTAAAGCCTTCCCACTATCAATAGCCTCTTTTGCTCTCTCCATAGCTACAGCTACATCCTCTGCACCTTCACATCCCAACAGATGATCCACAATCCCAGCGTTTAGTACGATTCTATCATAAGCCGCGCCTTTCTCACCACGTAGCGCTGCCAAACCAAGCTCTATGTTCTTCGACACCTATGTCAATTCCACAAAAGTATGACTAAAAGTTTTCTCTTTTTTTCTTTCATTTTGCAACAATGTTCCCCAACAGAAAAAAGTTTTTTTTACCGAACGATCAGTTCTTGGAGTCTCGGTTGGTTCAAATCCATAGTCTCTCGCATCCACCTCAAGATTGAAACTCTGTCTCGACACCCCTACAGTTCCAAAAGTTACTTTTGCCATAAGTTGAATTCAATAACAACAATATTGATGTAACACAAAGACATACAATGGACTGTCTCTACATGAGACTAGGAATGTTATTGTTAGCTATTCTTACCGTCAGCTTCTAGAGCCGTGTCTGAGCTCAGCGAACGAAAACCAGAACAGTAGTTAACTGGGAACCCTTTTGATGCACTTGCTGCTCGCACCCGTGTCGTCATTGAGAGGGCACCTTCCTCACCCTGCATCACCAAAGACAAATCTTGTTTATCCACTCAAAACTTCAAATGGAAACTAGTAGGGACGAGTTTCAAACAGATGTCAAGTATTAGTTCTATATTCAGTGGCAAAAGAGAGTCAGTCAACCTTAATCACCAAACCAGAGTGGACACCTCTTCTTCTCATAAGCATTAGGAGAGGCTCTTCGTAGCCTTCGTGGTAAAATCCAGCAACGATAGCTTCCTTCCCTGTCGCCTGCAGTGAAGAACAGTCCATTAAACATCTATTGCATGGAGCATATAAGGCGGTGACCTTGTGAATTTGTGATAGATCCCTTACCCTCACAAACTGCTGAACTTTCTCCGTTGTTGCTAGAGGAGGCCGCTTCTTTATATGCTCCCTCATTCCAACTACAGAATATCTGCAAACATCAAAAAGATTCATCAATACATCAAAAAGCATCATTCCAAACCAAGGAATGGCTCAAACAAATGTCTCTCAGATTTCATACAAAGACGGACGAGCTTCCCGTAGACTAAGATACGCAAATCCAGCCTTCTCGTCCTGCAAGAAACAGACATGATATTATTCTAGAGCATAAAAAAAACAGAAAACCTGTGGGAACATTAGTTTAAATTATTGTTAGGCACCTCGATGAGTTCTTTTGCCTGATGAACAGACAACCTTGTATTTGCTCCCATAAACTTCAGCGTTTGTTCCTCAGTGACACCCCCCTGAAGAAGAGTTGGAAAGTTAATGAAAACAAATCCTCGAAAGCTCTAACTGTAGCCACAGATATAGAGCTATGAATACCTTTGGAGGCATCCATTCAACGCCATGGAGCAATGAAGATTCACCATAGCAAGCTCTAACTGTAGCCACGAACAGAGTGCTCCGAAAGAATCGAGTATTCCCATCATAAGGCTCGCCGTAATGGGTTAAAGATTTGACATCAGCAACTGGAGGAGCCCCTGAAAATTAGTTTAACACAACTCAGAACATTGTATCCTTTTCTTGAAACATTATCATTTGAACTCTTTCAAAAGATTGTATTACCAAGTTCGTCATCGAACGCAAGGCAGTAAGCTTTAAGCTCTCTATCTGTTTCTCTGTTCATACGTTGACCAATCAAAAACGCCGAAAGCAACGACTCGCTCACTCCCTCCGTTGCAAGCGGAAGAACGTCTCTTAAAACACCCTTAACCTCCTCATAACCCAAGTGGCCTCCAGCTAAAACCTCTCTAAGCGCACCAACCAGTCTCATCTCTCTAGCTTCATTGCCAACGAAATTCGGTCCAACCGAACTTCCCGTTCCCAAAAGAGAGCCTTCAGGATCCGCAATGAAGAGCACATCAGGAGGTAGCACACGAGCAAGAAGTGGCCAGAACACGTCCATCGCTCGCTTCTCACCTTCACTCCATTGAGTTTCCTCCGGAAATGCATTCGCACGGATCGTCATTCCAGCGAAAAACGCCCCAAGCTGCGCCTTTGAAACTGGTTCTTCGCCTTTTAGCTCCCCTCTCGCTGCAATACCAATGAGAGACGAGTGAAGAAGCTAACTCTATAGAAGCCAATCAATAAACAAACTTTGCTAACCAAGAACCAAGAAGCTTATGCAAATCAAACTCTAAGAAGAAAAAAGTTGCTTAGGCTTCAAGAACTCTCTGTAGACCCAATCAATAAACAAACTTGCTAACCAAGAACCAAGAAGCTTAAGCAAATCAAACTCTAAAAAGAAAAAAAAAGTTCGAAGCTTTTTAAATGCTTAGGCTTCAAGCTAAAGAGGAAGATTTGAAACCTATCATCATCAGTCCTTAAACAACGACCTATCTCCATTACTCAAAACATGAATTCACCAATCAAATATCAATAAAGTCAAAATTTTGGAGAGTGAAAAATGCTTTACCTGATCTTAATATAGTATCAAAAACCTTAAAGGCCTGTTCTTCGCTGAGAGGTTTAGTCTGGGTCGGTCCGGTGCAAACCTTAGCTTGAGCATCGAGAACGGTAGCGTTCGCCTTTGGAATCTCCGATCTCCTGTAAGTGGAAGAGAGCGCCGGATTCTTAATATCGGATTCCTTAAGCCCTAACTGCTCCATCATTGCCGAATCCAACACAGCCTTTATCTTCAAACCACCGGTCAGCTTCCGCCGCCATGTACGGTTGTTGAAATCGGTTAAAGGAAACCGGAGACATGAAGAAGAACTCGGTCCGTCGAAGTTGTGAGATCTATTGATCTGCGAGGAAGAGATTGAAGAGAGTGAAAACGAAGATTGAGGATTGAGGAGAGCTCTCATCGGAAACTTTTTTTTATTTTTCTCGCCTGCGCCGCTTCTGCCGTTATCTCTCCGTCTGCTGAAATCGAGGAGGCATAATCTCATATGTCCCTCAAGCTTTTTCGTCAATCTCATATGGCCCTTCTCGTTCTCAGATGACGATTATAAAATGTTAAACCTCAACTACTTTTCATTACAAATTTTTTAATCAGACCAGTTTAGTAATAAAATAATAATTTTATTTGGTTGTTGTTACAGTCAATTTTGATATTCGCATTATAACTTCTACATGCTAAGTAAAAAAAATAAGAGTTTACCTTTGCTGCGTACCTATGTCATAGGGATGTGATTTTATGGACCATTTCATTGTGTTTAAAAGCCTATTAGAACTTAGAAGGCCAACTTTGGGCCCATAATAAAGTGGTGAAACATTAAATATTAAATTGTTAACCCAAACAGCGCCTGATCGTGTAGCTCATTTGGTTTGTGGGCAAAAGCTCCCACTTGACTTCGATCAAGGCAGCGGAGAAGAGAAAGAAGAAGAAGAGTTGAAACTGAAGTGTTGAATGTGTGTCATATACTCTTATGTCATGTTCTAACATTTAAGTCCGTAAATGTGAGGTATTTCAAAATACCTTTTTTTTTTTTTTTCCTCCATATCTTCTAAAATTGATTTGTACAAAAATAATAAAAGAAACAAAACCAATATTATAAAGGATAACAGACCTACATAAATCAGAGGTGCAGTTAAAAAATATTATAGCATTTGGTTTGTGATAATTGGTAATTTAAACTTTTTAACTGCATCTATATATTTGGATAGGTTGAAAGCATTTATATATTATATATATTAAAAAAAAAAAAAAAACTTATAACTTTATATTTCACAATAGAGAAAAGCCCACATAGGAGAGAACCTTTTTATTGTTTCTACATATATATTATAGATAACTTTAGGGTAAGCTAAATAATACTAAAAACTTCTTAATTACTAGTATAAGGCTTTTTTTTTTTTTTTTTCGTAACCATTAAGGCATTAATTAATTATACCAGGCTTTATATGCGCTTAGTTTAAAGATCAATGCTTTTAATGAGCTTCATGTTGGCGAGTCTCTCGAGAAAGACATTGAAAACATCTTCACGACTAAGCATACTGACTCTTACATGCTTCTTGTCAGAACCACAACGCTCTCCAGCTCTGCTCATAACCTTCTGTCTCCTCAGATCGTTTACCAGATCCGTCTCTTCTTTCGTCCCCAGCCACGCAAACGCTGTAAAACAACAAAAAAAAAACACCAACCGTTGCGTCTTTTTCAGTTTACAAGATTCCAATACGTTACAAAAGAAAAAGAGAAAAAATAATTACCAGGGTATGATTCGAGTGATTTGCCAAAAAAGTTGCAGTAGGCTTCAGGGTACTTGGTAAGAGTGAAAACGTCGCTTTCCTTCACCACTTCACGAAGCTTCTCCCAACGATTCTTCATCATCTCACGACCATATTCGAAGAAACTCTCGGTCTCGCTTTTACAGGTCTCCTTGACAACTTTGAGAATCTTAGCGGTTCGAATCTGTGACTCCTTAGACACACCAATGGAGTTCACCATTATATACTCAACCATCTTCTTCGCCACCTCCTTGTCCTTCACCAATGCCCACCTTCATAATACAACAAATTAAACCCATCAATTATTTTTAATAAACATTATAATTATAATCCAAAGCATGTTTGAATGACCAAAACATAAAAGTCTAATGGATATTGTGTTATTATTAGGGTAACAAAATATAGTAAAATGCATGTTATAGTAAAAGGAATATTAAATGAACGAATGAATATCTGACCCAATGCGGGACCCCGCGTGGCCTGTGATCTTGGAGAAAGTGAAGAGCATGATGTCATGGTCCTGACGGCGAGTGATGGGAGTGTAGTGGGGCCAGTAATAGGCAAAGTCATGAATCACTTTGGCTTCTTCGTCGTCAGGACGGTTCACCACCGTCTCTCTGATGGTGCCGTCAGGGTTATTGGGTGAAGTCACTAGCTCGATGTACGGACCTTTCTTGTCGAAACCCCACGCGTCTCCTTCCCACTTGTACATACCCGACTGAACATACGAAGTCTCCTCCACATAAGTCTGTTCAAAAATAATTAAATCAAATTGTACTATTTATTTTTATATTCTCAAAGAAAATGAATAATTAAGAAGAGAAGAATGGTTTTTGGTAAAAGCGAGAAATAAAAGTGGGGACATGAGCATGTTACTGATGTCTTTGCACATGAATCCACAACACATGTGTGTATGTAAGATGGGAAAAGTGTTTTTTGTAAAATGTTAAATCAAAAAAAAAAAAAAATTGGTGAATGTGTTGTGTTGTGTTCGAGAAACATGTCTGTCACTGTGTCTTTTAGATCTCCAATCTATGCTTTTTTACTAACTCAAGACCCACCTAAATCTTCACATCAAATCATCTTCTTATTAAAAACAACTTACACAAATTTTAAATGAAATTAAAATATAAAAACATATGAGAAGACCTAATGAAGCTTTCAAAGTTTTTATGAAGACCAAACGAGAAAATACTTCTAATGTCATCCTATATAAGTAAAAAAATACAAGAATTGCTTCTTTGTAGGGTTTACATTTGGTTAGGCAGTTTTAAAAATTGATCTAAAACAATACCAGAAAAACCGTTTAAATTTACCTGGATGAGTTTAAGAATTGCTCCTAGCTCTAATTGCTAGTCACGTACAATTGGTCTACAAAACCATTTCTCATTAAAAACAAAAAATCAAAATATCTGCAGTATATTTAAAACAAGAGAAAAAGAACACTCAGTATAGATCTGGACTTGATCCTAAATCCAACTCCGGATTTAAATAATCCATCAAATATTCAGAGCTATATTTTGTTAGTGATCTAACTAAAAATTCGGTTCATTAGTCTAATACTATATTTTGTTAGTTGCAAAAAACCGTCCAGGGTGTTTCACAAATTAAATTATTAAGATTTATAAATATGTCAACGGCAAAAAAGGATGTTTAATAACTTAATTAAAAAAACAAAACAAAAATGATACGAGGAGGAAGGAGAGTTTTAGTGGTGAGGGACTTACGGAGTAATACGGAGCGGCGGCGACGACACTGACAGGTTGGGTCCCAGCGAGAGAAGATAGTGCGTGGACGGCAGCTTGACAAAGCTGCGTCGAACCGGTCCCAACCACGATGTATCGATCCTCCGTCGCTGCGTTTCCGACCACACCGTGCAACTCCTTGATAGCTTCCGCTAGCTCCGGTTCCATGAACCAACACAGGTTCTTGATGTCGCTGAAGTAGCTCATCAGATCACAACCACGTATCGTCACCGTACACCTGTCTCCCATCTTCCTCCAGTATTCTTCGTACGCCGTTGGATCTCCACTGCAACCATTTTTATTTAAAATTATTATATAAAAATAATAGAGTAAGAATTCGTTAGCGAAAGACGGAGATTTTGATTTATTTGGAGCCGATGATTCTGCAATGCGGTTATGGATTTTTGTGAAATTAAGAAAACGTACTGGTCGAGATTGACGATGGAATCGGACAAGGCGATGTTGCTCGAGTTCTCCAGTTTCACCATTTTTCTTCTTCTTCTTCTTCTTCTTCTTCTTCTTCTTTCTTCTCGGCTAGCTCTTTCTTTGCTTCGTTTGTAACAGTGTTTAATGATTAGAGAATAGTGTAGGTCTGAGTGTATTTATATACAAGGAAAGCGATATTTGTTATTTTATTAATTTTTATTTTTTATAAAATAAAGAAAGAAAATAAAGGATGTTCAACTTTTTAAATGGGAACGATATTAAAGAATAACTGCTTTTTAGAGTCAATAATATCTCACTTTTATAGAAAAACAAATGAATTAAGAAGTAATCGTAACAAATAGATATAGCTGGCATTACATAGCAAGAAATATATCAAAAAAGCTAATAATATATAGCTAATAATATTTTGTAAATTTTATTATCAATGGTATGCATTATAGTTGAGTTGAATTCAGATAATGATTTAAAAATTTCTAATTTTAATAAGAAACAAAAATTAAAAGTGAAAAGCTATAACAAAAATATTTTAATCTTAATCCCGTCTATTTCTTCTACATTTACTATCATATTAATATTTTAGAAAATAGTAAATATAGAAAGATAGAAATAATACACCAAGTAAAAATATTTGAAAACTTTATTTAAATTTCTCTTCAGCGACCATTAGGTTTAATAAGAAATAAGACACCACGTAAAAATATTTGAAAAGTTTATTTAAATTTCTATTCAGCGAGCATTAGATTTAGTTTACAATGGTCGTGATAACTTCACTATATATATATATATATATATATCTAATATATATTAATAATCGTATATTTTTAACGATATATGAACCGTTGCGCCATCGATTATGTCATTCCGACACTGCCGCACCTAAAAAAATTAGTCTATGGCCGGATTATGAAGAGTGATCTTTTGAATTGGAAAGAAGTTTAGTTTTCCAATGAGGTTCCCCTACCGTTGGCCTCGTCTTCTTGGGTATGTTTTCTTGGGAAGAGATCTAGCCAAGTTAGAAGTTGTCATTGTTTTGTGATTTGTGTACAAGTCTGGTTTGGTCTTACTCTTCAGTTTTGTGTTAAACTTTGAGTGTCTTGTTTTTTTTTTTTATATAGTTTCTAAATAGTTTAGGTTGTAAATGTTGTCGGGTTTGCTTCTCTTTCTTTTGGATATTTCTCTTTCTTTTGGATATTTGTCTTTGAAAATTTTTGTTTCCGTCGGCACTATATGCATCCACCGTATCCTTCAAATGCATCTCAACAATGTATTTTTGGTTTGGTTCTAATAAAATTTCAGATGAAAAAAAAATAAAATAAACTGTTGCACCATTATTATCTTTACAAAAGGTTGTTTTGCATTTTTACATATACCGAATATATAATAATGGCTTCTCAAAAGCGATCTTTAAAATTTAGATTTGTGTTAATCAACTAATTCCAGTAATGTATGAGCCACTTCGAATCTTTTTCAATTAGGTAAACTACATAGATTTGGAAAATGAGAATCATTTTATGTCAAATCAGCTCAAATCTCTTGAATATAGACACGTATTATCGAATACTTTGCCATAAAAAGTATGTTGCTTCCCGCACTAGAGACACTCTCTCTCTCGGGCGTTTAGGTTTCGTTTTGTATTGTTATATAGGTTTATTGAATATACAGTATTGTTATTTAGGTTTCGTTTACATTGATCATAATAACCTCATTTGAAGATTTAGATATAACTATATATCTCTAAAAAAAAAAAAAAAAAAAAAAAAACTGACATATGTCGAATATATAATCGCTGATTCGCAAAATCGATTTTTAAAATCTATGAAACACTACGCTTCTTTTTCAGTTAGGTAAACGACATAAATTTGAAAACTGATTATAACTTTGAGTCGAATGAGTACAAATCGTTTGAATATAAACATAACTTAAAATTACTCTATTAATTAGAAAAGGTATTTTGAATATAGTAACCGTTTGGTTTACTTTACATTGATCGTAATAACTTCATTAAATAATTATATATAACTATTTATCTTTACAAAAAAAATATTTTGCGTTCTAACATCTGTTGCATATATACTCATGGCTTTGTTAAAACGATCTTTTAAATGTAAATGTGTGTCAATAATGTATATTCCAATAATATATGAGCCGTTCTGCTTTTTTGTCAGTTCGGTAAGCGACATAGATTATTAAAAAAAAAAAAAAAATTGAGTCTAATCAGTATTAAACGCATGAATATAGACATGTGGTAATGAATACTCTAGCTCAAAGAGAATTTTGATTTCGGCACTAGCGATATTTTATCTCTAGTGAGTGTTATGTCTAGGTTACATTAATCATAATAAGTAACTTCAATGAAATATATATATATATATATATATATCTAAAAAAAATTGTGTTATGGCATATGTCTAATATATAATTATGATTTCACAAAGACTATCTTTTCAACCTAAATGTGTGATAATAAAAAATATTCAAGCAATGTTTGAGCCGTTCTACTTCTTTGCCATTTAGGTAAACATGGAATTGAAAGACAACAATAACAATTTTGAGTCACTTGAATACATATGTAAATGAATGCTATGCCACAAAAAATGTATAATCCTTCTTGCTTCCCGCACTGAAGACTTTGTTATCTAAGGTAAAATCAAACATTTAATTAAGACTAAATTCATATGATGTGTAATTATGACGAAGCCGAAGAAAATGACAAACAAAAAAATAATCTTAAACTGATTATCTAGTATAATTTAAATCATTAATTTTGAACTAAAAAAAAACGATAACCAAAAGGGAAAACAATTACTTTGCCTACTACAGTATATAACTTGAAAGACTAATGCTTGTAACCAAAATCGTCAATAAGTCTTTATTTGGAGACTTTTTATTTTTATAAAGGATTTGAATTTTAAACATGAAAAATTAGTATATATATATGAATGGTATACGAAAAAGATGATAGTTTGGTAAGATGAAATTACTACCATTTTACAGACAATTATAGTTTGTAACTTAATTTATTACCTATTTTTATGATAATGTATTGTGGTTCTATTTGTTCTTTATAGTGTTAATTATCAAATTTATTATGTAGGTTTTCTTTTTAGTAATACTGAAATATCATCTAATTACTTTAATGTCGTTTTGCAGTTGTAATTTCACATTTTTGATTTTTCTAAATTAGTACTGTATAAAAATTCATTGTACAACAATTTTTTGAAAAATAAGTAATGCATGTTGACTAAAAGATAAAAATTTATCAAAAAAAAAAAAAAAATTCCCGGAATTTCATTTTTAAATTCAGCTTCATTTATTGCGTGTGGGCATGGATAAATCTTTTTAGGATTCGTTCTTTAATTCGTTGGTTAATTCTTCCTGTTCATTGAATGAATGTCAAAGTAAAAAATCCGAGGGTAGTTAATGCTCAAGATTTCAAACGTTATTTTACTTCTTGGCTTCTTGCAAACACAGCGTATGTATGAGAGTGTTTGTATGTATCATTGTAAAGTCTATTTTCTTATTTAAAATTCCGTCATCTTAGTCATAAAAACTTAAATGCTCGATGATACTTGTCTAAAATAACTGAGGATATTTCATATTCTGTTTTGTATATAAATGACATGTGGTTTTGACTGTTAGAACATCTCCAACCCACCATCATTTTCCCCTTAAACACTATTTTAGTGTGAAACTCATTTCCAATCCACCCTCATTTTTGACATTAAAATAGTATAACACTATTTTTTCTTTCATTTATAGTGTGACTTTATTTCTTCCCTTATTTTGATGTTAATCTTTTTTATTTGCATAATGATCCTTCAAATTTAGTTTTTTCTTATTTCTAACTTAAACAAATTATAACAAATTATTTATTTTTTCTTTATTTATTAGAATTAGTCATGAATTATTATTTTAAAAAGTAACTTAATTTATATTATATAAAAAGATTAAATTTATATTTTATTTATTACAAAGTAAATAATAAAAAAACTCTAGAAAATTATATAAATAGTACATTATTGAAATTTTTTGAGAACACATACAAATTATTAGGAAAATAAAAACTAAAAGTTTTTATAAACTAAAATATATAATATTTTATTTTTAATAATGTTATTTAATTACTTTATATAAAAAGTTTAATTGAAATAATATATTAATATATGAATTTTCTTACAAAGAATAAAATAAGTGAGACTAATTTGTAAAACTTATAAATTAAAGGTTCATATGATAAATTTGTATTTGAAATATACTATAAAATATACTTTTTTAGTGTAGAAAATAATGTAATACATTGGAGAGAAACACAATACTATTATAGTGAAACACTAAAATAAGAAAAAAATAAGGGAATACATTGAAGATGGTCTTACTCAGTGTATTACTGACTCATTTGCACATAACCTCGATATCGTATGAGATCTTTAAATAGTTTTAAACCATTTTGCATATACAGTAACTTTTTTTCTTTTTCATATGTTACGTTTCAAACAAACAAAAAAGTTTGTAATTTAGGAGTTAGTAATTTAGGACTTTATTAAATTCTTGATAAGTGTTAAGTCACTTTGCGAAATATTTAGAAAACATTCAGTCGAGACAAAAAGAAACAGTAACAAACTAACAACGTAGTGGATTTTATATTAATTTAAATAGAAATTGTGATGAGACCACCAAGTTGGAAAGCGTAGGAGGTAGGGGAAAATGATGAACTCACAAGTCATTCAATTAAATAATTAATTTGTCAATTCTCATCGCTCTTCATCATCACATATCATTTTCCTAGATGGACCTAGTGTAACACTATCTCTCATTCACACCTTGAATTTGGAGAATCGTCCGTCGAAATTGTTTTAAGAGAGGGTAAATCTCATGAAATTTTATTGGGCTAATTTTAATTTGTGCAAGGACGATTCAAGTCGTTTTATCATTCGAATTTCGGGGACCAAGTAGTGATGTATAGTATCCCTGTGTCAAACAGTCCCGCACAATGATGACTCTGCATATGTTTATCCAGTTATATAGAAATATGTATATGTATGAATATGATACTGCGTATTTTTTCAAACAAATCATAATCGTTATGGTTGAGTTTTGCTCTCCACAAATAGATGCGTATCTATAAATCGAACACTACGATGTCTTCTTAAATTCATAATATATTGCAAAGTTAAAGTTATGTAAAGACACAATATATAATTTGATACTTTTGATCATCATAAGAAACTATAAATCGTTGACCCATATATTATTAAAAACAAACAGAAACTTTTTAGGTGAAAATGCGTTTATAGATCTAAATTTGCTACATTTTCACTGCGAATTAAACCGTTTTGCTCGGGCCATTTGGATTTTTGGACTTCAGCCTAAATGCTTAATGCGATATAGATTTGCTAGAAATTCATGCCAAAAACATGTCCATCCTCAGAATGGTTGACACTTATTACTGGTTATTTTATATGTTTTTTAACACTTATCACTGATGACCTCTACATAATTTTTTGCAACACATATTAGAATCTAAAACTATAATAATTTTTGTTATTTTAAAAGGAACAATCTAAAGGCTTTGTCAATGCTTTTTATTGACGAGAATACTTAATGTTAAACCTAGCATTATTTTGTCGACGAATAATTTTTATTTTAAAAGGTGTACGAATTATAGAAAAATTCATCTAGTTATTTCTAAATAATGAGTTTTTGGTATGTCTTTTTAAAGGGTCGTGATATCACGTGGAAAGGTTCGATGTGATTATTATGTGCCTTAAATATTATTGAGGGCAAAATGCGAAAGGTGAAAGCTACTACTAATACTACTATTTGATTACGTTTGACTTTAAATTGTCCACCACTTTGTGATAATTGCAGTTTCGCGTTCCTTTTGATTGCCCTTAATTATTCTGTTAACATATTCTAATATTTGTAGTGGTACTATGCTAATTCAGAGAGAGTGACTGCCAAATGGCGAGCTTATACGTAGTTTAAACGCGGAGAGTAAGGACAAGAACATGATGAGTCGGTTTGCATGCTTCGTGCTTCCACTTCACTTGCCGTTGTTCGTGTTACTTGTCGTCGTTTCATCTATTAATTAATGAAAAGCGTCATTACTGTTTTTTTTCTTTGTAACACAGGAAAGTGCCATTAACGTTAATTAAATACAACCAAACCAAATAACCAAAAGGTTATAAAAATCATATATTTTTAATGATGTATTAAAATTGACGAACAAAATATAGTATTAACTAAAAGTTTTTGTAATCATATTTAAATCAATATATATATATATATATATATATATGTTAATATTTCAAAGTTATGTATATAACTAAAACGATATGGATCCAATCCAAAGATCAAATAAAATTACATTAAATTACAAATTTTATTTCGTTTAAGCTTCTCTAAAACCAAAAACTGGAAAATCCATGTTGCATGTAGTATTCGATTTCCAAATAGTCTAGGTTGTGTTAAACCTCATTTTTTGGTTTCATACCGGATAAACTATGTTGTGTTTTTCCTTATTTTACGGGTTTGATCGTCTAATTTTATTTTATTTGGTAGACAGTATTGTTTCTTATTGTTTTAGTTAAAATATACGATGTGAATTTTTATAGTGGACGTATTGGTAGAAAGTAGAAACACAGCATTTGAGCATTTCATAAAGTTTATCATTGTGCTGCCCCCAAAATGGCCCAGGCCATATGTTTGACTTGCCTGTGTAATGTTTTCTCCTCCACCTAGTGAGCCTATTTCAGGCCCATATTTCCAATGCATAGTGAAATCTCATAATACAGCTAGTATATGTGTGTGTGAGATTAACACTCCTTTAATTTTGTTAAAGAGATTTAACTATTCTTTTACACAGGAAACACCCGATTAATTTCTGAATTATTTTCAATCATACAATTAATTCTCCAACTGCAATTGCACATTTTAGTCCTTAAAGTGTATCTGATTTTACGAAATTGGGTCTTAATTAATCTGCTGTTAATTTCAGTAAACCAACATTTACTCTCATTAAAACATTTACCTTCTCTCATCGAGATTTATAAATTCTCACCGACGTTGTTTCGCAGAAGTTTAGTTTTTTCCCAATTTCAAATCCAAAATCATAGATAGAAAGACTGAGAGAAGGTTAATGTTTTTAAAAGGAGTAAACGTTGGAACCCTCTCTCCTCGCTCACAAATATGTAAAAAGAAAGGTTGCATATCCAAGGTTCACTCAAGTCAGCGATAGCGAACGAAGATGAGTGTACAGTGACAATGCACAGTGTATTCTATGGTAGTCTCATGGCTGACGACGTTGTTCGCCTTCTCCTCAAGCGTGTCCCTCGTACCGTTTCCGCAATCCTTCCTAATTTGTGTGATTACTATGCTTTTTCTCTCTCCGTGATCGATTTCGATTGTTGAAATGAGTTGAACCTGAAGGTGGATTTTGCGGAAATACTTTAAAAAATAAAATGTGCAATTGCAAATTAAGGAATTAATCGTGCAATTGCAAATAGTTCATGAATTAATCGGGTATTTTCTCTCTTTACACCGCTATATATAGCTTGTTATGATTATTTAAGTTTTTAGAGGGTTTAGAAATCTACCAAGACTTATTTATACTTTTTTTTTCTTAATTTGAGATACGATTGCGAAGTCCAACCGTGAATATATATATGATTATCACAGTGGCATGGTATGTAAAAAAAAAAAAAAAAAAAAAAACCAAAAAATATATATGCAATACGGAAATGGGGAAAACAACTGGACTTGAGATAGGGATTACAACATTCAAACCAGTGACATAAAATTACTGAAAAAAAAAAAATTAAGAAACACCTCCCTTTTCTTAAGGAAACTAAAAATGGAATGGAATTGAATCAAACCACTTTTAACGAATTTGGAAAATGTCTTGTAGCTAAAGTATTAAAAGAAGACACGTGGGGAGGATCAATGAAGACCATTAAAATCGGCATTTTAATTTATGGTCCCACGTAAATACATCTCCCCTCCTATTTCATTCTTGCTTAATTCTTCATATATTTCAGTTATTCAATAAATTGGACAGTTGTGACATGAATGTTCAATCTAATCGTCAGAAATTATTTACATTTGCAATTGATTTTCGGTCTCTGCACTGCTACAACTAATTATGATATTTCCATAGAACTGTCTTTTGGTCCACGAATGACGAATCATCATACCATTTTAACTCTGCATTTAATTTAACTTTAGATTATTATTTTTTTTAAATGAGAGAAGAATCTCAAGAACCATATATTATACTCCCTTTCATATTAGTTGTCATTCTGACATTTTTTATTTGCAATATATCTGGATATATCTGGATGTGATTTGAGCTTAATACATCCAGATATTGTTCAGATACATTTTGCCAGAATGACAAGTAATATGAAACAGAGAGAGTAGTCCATAATAAAAGCAGGACTCGATACTTAAGAAATAGTATACATTTACACATTACACATTGGACTAATTAATATAAACATTACAAACTCGGTAATGCCATCACACATCCTAAAAAAGAAACGAATACCAAAAGTATAACACTACCAAACTTTATATCGCATTGAAAAAAAAAAAAAAAAAAAACTTTATACGTACTTGCCATTTTTAATCCAAAAAAAAAAAAACAGTATTTTCCCTCGTGGTGATATTGTTATGATGAATAAACTCATCCGCATGATATATGCAAAACACATAGCCACAAAGATACTTTGTAAGACTCCTAATCTTCTTCTAATCCCAAAATTCCATTTTTGCACTACATGTAAAAATAATAAAATAACGTTTCTTGAATCTTCATGGACATCTAGGGTTTTTACCTGGACCTCCATAATAAAAATAGTTTCCCCACACACGATTCGTCCCACCTCTTATATCGTAACAATTAGGATGATCAGCAAGAATCTTTAGATTCGAAGCCGGAATAAGAGTATTGTCCCAGTCAACTATTTGTAGATTACGGAAATAAGATGCTTTACCAAAACCTTCACCGGAGAAATGGCCACTGCCCATTTGTGTCGAAGTGTGTGAACCACGGGGTCGAGTGTTCACAATTTCGCCGCCGAATTGAACCATGCTCCCATGTTGCTTTAGATGCGTGAATAGAAACGCCGGCCAATACCCGACTAAGGCACCCGACCCGAATTGTAGCCACCAGTGACCGTGCTTCGGATCCTACATGTAGAAAATTTACGAACTTTCATTATTATTAATTCTATATTTTCCATTAAAGTTGTTTTGCTAAAAGAAATTTAAAGAATGTGTATAAGACTTTATGGAGACACATCTTATAAAGTACAAGTTGAATGAGCTGGGTTGACGCAGGAAACATTGATGTGAACCATGTGCTTTTAATTCTTTCTTAACTATTAGATTTGATTGGTAATATCTTTTGAAATATAAACATATATATCTAAAATGGAGCCACAGTATAAGGTAAAAAAAATCTTAATCGTGAAATCATTACTTGGTAGGTAACTTACCATTTAGAGCCACAGTATAAGGTGAAGCTTTTAGTGTAATTTCTACTTAGTAGACAGTACATAAATATATAGAGATTAATACGGTATAAGGGAGTGTTACCTTCCAGATTAACAAGCTTATATCAAATTGTCCACCTCTATACGAAGATCTAGGAGAAATCGCAGCTCCGATCGCGATTCTTCTGTTGGTTTGAACGAAACCGGAACATAACAAATTGTAGCAACCCGTTGTTCGGTATGCATCGGACTGAAAATCACTATCACTACCATTGTTAACTAAATGTTAATTCAATCAAACTAAATACTAAAGTAAGAATATTACAAAAGTAAATAAAAATAAGGTAAACATTTACCGTCCAATATATGAAGAATCTTGGGTAAGTGTCACCATACAGCTCCGGGCTAATCTGTGCAACGAAATGAAAATGATTTTAATCTCCAACAAATTATTTTATTTTATTTTTACATGTATAGAGATTAAGAAAACAGAAAAAAAAAGACGTACTTGCCAACCGGCTTCGATGGTATTAAGATCGTGAGTGAACGAACCGGCGATAACCCAAATTTGTGAAAGGCTGAATTCGTATTGGCTTGCGACACGTGGCGACCACACGTTTATACTCGCCTTTGCTCCGTAATAGTTTCTCCCGGTTACATATCCCACCGCATGCTACAAAAAACAAAATCTCATTTTGTAAAACTAAAATAGAATAAGTTTAAATGAAATTTCATGTAAATTTGAAAACACGTAAAAAGAGAAAAGGAACAGAGAATAATCTTATCACGATGTGAATAGAGTGAGTAATTCTAGTTATGTCACGCTTCTTCCTTTATTTTCTTTGGTTCTTGAAAATAGACTAGTCTTTTGAGTTTTTGGATACAACTCAAGTGTTACGGTCGTGCAAAGAATTACGAAAAAGCTGGTTTTTGGTATCATTCTGTATCTTTTTCTTTATAGAGAATAAAAACAAAAAAAGTAAGAAACCTCTGACTTTTTTTTGGTTAATTAGTATTAAAAAAATTGGTACTTACTTCATGTCCGTTACTTGTGGAATCTCTCCTAACAGGCCTAATTTTCCGACCAAATCTCTGGACAGAACTTGCTCTTAGCATGTCTTGCTCCGTTGTTCTTCTTACCGGAATCGTACCTTCCGGACAAGTCTCTCCTGATAAACTCCACAGCTGAGATTCTTCATACGATTCATCATCTTCGCTATACCCTTTTGGGATCTCAGGCGGATCCTAATACAAGAAAGTTTGGTTCTTTGATATGCTTGTTAATTACAATTGGAGAAGAAGATGTCGAAAAGTAATTTACCAATGGTCTCTGCCCCTGTAAGAGAGGATGATCAAAAGCTGGTTGCTGATGAAGAGAAACACAATCTATTGTATCTCCATCTGAGCTCTGCAAACGCAACACATAGAGAGAAGAAACAGAGCAAAAACAGAGTCAGAAAACAGAGCAATAAAGCTTGCATGTCGATTGATTACTGAAAACAGAGTGAATCCCTTAAAAGTTGTAATCTTACGATTAATCAATTGGAATTAAAGTCGACGACGAGATCTGTATGAATACAATGATCATACTGAAAACTTGGAGAAAAAGAGAAACTACCTGAATGGTTTTAACGGGGGGCTTGTTGATCTTGTTTAGCTCTTTTCTAATCAGTGTCAGCTTCTGGAGCTCTTCTTGCGGCCGGAGAGTTTGATCGGTGGCATTAGAATTGGAGGGAGAAGCGGTGGAGGAGGAGAAGGAAGAAGAAGCGAGACAGAGCAATAGAATCAATCTGAGAGAGATAGAAGAGGACATTGTAAAGGAACTAGACGAAGCTTGGTGTGGAGTATAATGAAAACATCTGCTGTGCTGTTGTTTTCTTCTTCTTGTGTGATTCAAAAGACGACATTTAATACGGTTTATTAGTATTGTTGTTCGTCTTCTTGATGTTACTGACACATCTCCCAACAAACCCATTAAACACATAATCACTTTCGCTAAGAAAACCCAGAAGAAGATTCAAACACACAATAAAGAATGAATTTTTCAAACAAAAATTTATTAGGGTTGAGTGTAGCGAAAGTTTTGGGCATGTGGGTAACATAAGGTGTTATAAATACACGGTTTAGTGATGAAATCAGAAGTTATTATATGAAAGGGTTTTGCAGAATTCTAGGAAGTTTATGGAGTAAATGATAAAAGAAGAGAGAGAGAAATATAACTAAACTTTATTATATTGATGTGAGAAGGGTAATTTATAGGGAAACTTGGATTTGGTGTGATCATTCTTTGGTTTGAAGAAAGGGACCAGAGGTCAGATGATATTGAGTACCTTTGAATTTGGCTTACTTCAAACTTTTTTTGCTTTCTGGTGTTACTCTTTCTCTCCTCTTCTTTTTTATGTTTTTTGCACAGTTTACGTAGAGTACTGTACAATTTAAATTTATGTTCCATGTTGCTTGTATAATTAATAATGAATTGTTTTACTATGAACAAACAAATATGTTGATTTTTTCTGTTAATTAAGAAGTCTTCAGTTTACGGTACGTAACCTTTTAAATCAGATACCGATATATGCTTCTAATCTTATCTCTAAGCTGGAATATATAATAATACAGTATTTCACAACCCTGTATTAGTAGTGAAAACTACTCCATGTATAATTATAGTGATATAAACATAACAAAGCTATGAATTTGCGGAAAACAAAGCAAGTTTGTTGATTCAAAAGCAGTAGAGCATAGTATGAGTTGTGAAAATTAATTGTCGAGACTCGAGACTGTCTGTTCTTTAAAGTACAATGATATTGTCTCTCAAAATGGAGGAGTGATTTAACCAAGCATGCATAAGTGTATGTTGTGATCCAGAAAACAAGATTCCAGTGACGTTATATTTTTTCTTTGGATACAGAAAATAATATACAACAAGTTCATTATCACGCAACTACAATATACAACAGTGTCATTTATTTTAAGATAATAATTATAAGTGGGTCATTATAATGAGAAAGCAGGTCAATAGGTCTTTAAGTTGGGGAATTAAGTGGGTGCGGTCCTCGTAGGGACACATATACATTGATGATCGTTTGTTACTTTGTTACCCATTTATTCGTAATGGGTCACCGCTCTCCCATTTGTTTTCAATTATTCGAAAACTGACTGTGGCATATAAGTTTGGTCTCTTTTTAGACTTTAACCACAACGTTTTCTTTTTGTTACTTTTAATCAATTAATATACAGAAACAGGGTTGACCATATAGAAACTTATGATTGAGTTAAGTTTGCCACAACATGACCTTAAAACTAGCCAAATTCAAGCATACAATTCTCAATTATTTTGGATGTTGCAATTGATTCTAGCTCTTAATGTTTTGAACCCCAAGTAAATGGTATAAAACTGTTCTCATCTTTAATCGATTTCGTTTCTTTTGGTCAATATAGAACATATATAATATCTATTATGCGGAATTGAATCCGGATGTGACACATTAACAGTTTTAGCACAGACCACTAATTTACAAGTCTTCTTGTAGTGTTTTTATATCTAAACAACGTCTTATCTTATAACCTAATTTTTTTATATTTTTTCTATAAGAGTATAACTTGCTGATGAGAAAATTATATCACATAGGCACGCGTGAGTCGAGAACTAAATTACTGACATACTAAAAACAAAGAATAATGAGAAAATAGTAAACATTTGCATAATGGAACGAAGTATGCCGTCTTAAAATTTTAATTTGAACAATGCTATAACAGGAAACGAGTTTTCCTCCGCAAGCTTTTCTGTTGTTAAAATTAAATTGTACACTTATTTAGAAACATTTCAGTAAATGATTTTGTCTTTGCATGACTTCCCGGATCCGTCAATGCATTTTATAAGTTCTACCATAATCGCTGTTGTTCAAAAAAAAAAAAAAAAGTTCTACCATAATCGCTAACACAGTGTATACTTTTCCTTAATAAGTTTTATGTATATGTAACACAATGTCGATAGTAATGCAAACTTTATGTGTTTCTAAACTAAAGAGTGGTTGAGCTTGGGCCATACGCATGCGTGCACTTATACAAACATACCCGTAGCATAAAAGTATGAAGAAGGAATCCGATCCATAAACCATACTTGATCATGTGGCTTATAACAATTATATCGTAGTTCTGTATGATATCTACGTTATGATCGATCAAAACTGATTAAATGTCAATATTCTAACGATGATAATAATAATAAAAATTAAAGAGACTAGTCCAAATAGAGAAGAATATGTAAGTAGTGAAAGGTTTTTTTCTATAAAGCGGGAGAATTTGATTCCTGTCAACAAAAAGAATGGCATCAAAGGGCAATAGCTTTGGTGGCTCATAGGAGTGCTTTTCCATATTATATGTGAATCTCTGAATTATGACTCATGGTCATTGGGAAGAATTATTGCGACCACTAATTGAAAAAATGAATCACTACATATTTTCATTATAATTGACCACTAAACCCATTCTACAAAATTATCACTTCACATTAGCTTTTTATGCTTACAATGCTTGACGTAATATTTGGGCTTCGATCGGGTCTTCTCTTTGTCCAATCATAGAAGATACGATATGTGTGCCAAAACTTCATCAAAGAATTATAAACCGAATCAAATTGAGTTAATAATTAACTATAGAGAATACAATTCCAATAATCGATGCAGATTCAAAAAAATTATGGTCAAAAAATAAAATAAAAAGTGTTTATAACATGATAGTGTCGTTCTCACACCCCAGAAAACTAGGCATAATTCAACATGGTCGATTCGACATCATAAATTCCACTACACCATCTCTGTAGTGAACGAAGAATATAAATAACGAAAATTAAATATAGTAAATATGCTCTAAAACATGCTGTTTTTTTTTTGTATATCATACAGAATCAGTCTAGTTCTTTTTAACTAAAAGAGGGAGAAAGAGAATGTGAAAAAAATAAAGGTGAAGGAAAAGAGGAATATTGAAGCAAAAGGAGGATACAACAATTTGATGTAAGAGCAATGATGCTGTCTAAACTCTAAAGCCGTCTCATGCTCAGCTTTTTCTTCCACGAGGTTAGATTTTTTCCTTTTTTTCTTGAGTTAATCAAGATTTCATTAAGTACTCTTTCTTGCAAGTACCGTCGAATATTTATACTATACTATACGATTCGGCATTCGACTATGATTACTCATCATTTTATAAATAAGGTGTTTCGCAAAGCGGCGTGATTATTACATTTTTGTTCGGACCATAACACATTATTGTCGCTACATCATCATGATGCACATGATGATTAATAGTTTAATACAGTACTGCATATGTGACCTTGACTTTTCTTAAACACGCAATTGAGCATGAGGTTCGTAGTTTTATTGTATTGGGCTTTATATGGGCTCTCCGACATATCGGTATGAACAATTTCAGTAGTTTCTTATGAACAATTTTAGTAGTTTCTTATAAAAAGTTTTAACAAAATTCCGCGAAAACGCTTAGAAGTTTTGTGATGGTTTATGGCTGTGACAAATCCATAACTTTGAAATTAATAATAATAATAAAAAATGAAGCTGTGAGAAAAAGAGCTTATAGGACATCTCTTCGTCTTTCTTTGGTGGTTTAAGTTTTGTTTTTGTTCTTATCCATGTTGGCTTTGTTTTCATTCCCGTTTGCAATGCGGTGTATTTAGCCCATTTGGGGTTGTTGTGATTTGCGTGGAAGAATTCCTCTTCTAATGGAGAGTAATTATCAATGAAAATTGCTAGTTCGTGCAAAAAAAAAAAATGAAATATCATATGATGTTTAAACAGCTAAACTACTAAAGATGGTGTCTATACTTCAATGAATATATGCGATGAGAAAAAATAAACTATCTTTCTTTACCCATCCAAATTCAATAATCAGTGATAGTTATATACAGTATTATGAAAGTTTAGTTAATTATAATACTAAAAATAGATAAAAGTGAAATTTATCGTATTTTTGAGTTAAATTTTATATAGCAATATATGTTTTATTCTTGGTGGTCTAATAGTTGTATATATAATTCATCATATCAGTTGAGGGGTCATGGAACGAGCTTGGTTACTGCAATTTTGTTCATTGTAAGGCCTCTAGTTAGGAACAATGAAAAACTATATAAAAACTTGAAGTACTGAGATACGTTGAAAAGAAACACACCATGGTATGTTTGTCATACACACGATGTCAAAACATTCCCAAACTGTACATGTATCTCCTCCCTCTTCTCTTTTTCCACCATTTTCTGTTTTTTTCTTTACAAGATAAAAAAAACTCCTGGAATTAATCAAGAAACGAGAAACCTCGCAAAAAACAAAAACAAAAATCAAACAAAGTAAATCTATCGCAAAATCAAACAGCCTTTTTATGGTTTATATCATTATTGCTTAACGAGGGTAGACAGGGCCAAGCAATTATCAGCCATCTCATGCAAGGTGCTTGTAGATTTAGCGAAGACAGTATTCGATGCCTTATCACCGCCCATCGCGTCGTTGCACGTATCAAACTGGGTCAAGGAGGCACTGAGATTGATGTTAAGGCTAAATCCATCATTCTCTTTTATGTTATCCAACGCCTTTTGTAGATTTTCAAGCGCATTATCGTAGTTTGAGAAGCAAGTCTTTAGTCCTCCGCCACTTTTCCGGCCAGTCGCGGCGGCTTCTTTCGCCTTGATCGTCCTCTTCATCAGCTCTCTGATGGACACTTCCGTCGCTGCGTTGACGTTCCTTTGGCCCTTCACGACTGATCTGCACAACACCTTGAAATCCGATACGGCGCATGGATCACGCGCACCGGGAACCACCGGGCGAGCCATCGCTATGCCGCTTTGGCTTGCCATGAGGAAGAGGAGAACCACGGTCGCAAGGTGGAGATTTGTTGACATGTTGTTTATTTTTGTGTGTATATGTTAGTTGTGTTTTTGAGGTGTGTATTAAACTTGTGGTGTTTGAGCACCGGTTGTTGATTATTCGAACGAAGAGAGGGAGACTGGTTATTTATATGTATTGCATGTGCTAAAGAAAAATGGTTATTTTAAGTAAATACTCTTGAGGACAAGAATTTAAATAGTTTGTCACCGGTGAATTAGAGGGACACCATATTTAGTTCATTGATTACTTAAGTCTTGTTGAGCGTTTTCACGTTATGCGATATATTCTTTTTTTTTCGAGGAAATGCGAATTACAGTTTTTGTTTATGTTTTTTAATGGTTTCTGACGATGCTTCGAAATAGCCATGCCACGGCCGATGGAAACAGCTTAAAAATTGGCCTTTTTTTTTATTCCCAATCCAGACTTATTTGGGCTTTCCCGTGTTGACATAAATATCTAATAAAGCCCACTTAAGAAACAGATTACCCTGATGCAGCGATTTTATATTATGTTTGTCAAATATAGCGAACGTTTGTATATGTTATTATTTTATATCTAATATCGCGAACATTTGTATATGTTATTTACCGCTTTCATACGTTACATTATATTAATTTAAATCAAAATAACAAAAAAACGAAAAAATATATATATACTTAAATAAATCAGTGTGTTGTCTAATGGCTTTTTTTCTTTTTTTTTTTTTTTTTAAAGATGTTGTGTCTAATGGCTTAAAGAAGCACCTTTTCCCAATTTTATTTTGTGAAAGAAAACCATTATAACGATAAGCATGGTCTTACTACCTTCGACGATTGTTTTTGTTCATACATGTCTTTTCTATATGATATACAAATACAAGTAAGAATCTCCTTTTTATCATCTAGTTTTTAATGGAATAGTATCAACATTATTTTGTTCTTGTTTAACTAAGCTCACAGTGACACAATTCCAAACCTCTAAAGCTACTTGCAATTGGGGAAAAGAATACAATAAAAAAGCTTAAGAGAGAAACAGAGCACTGTTCTTTCAAAACATTTAGAACAATTCAGAGAATGTAAAACGGAACCCACAGACAAATACAACAAAAAATGCCCAATATTTGAACGTTATTATCACCAAATCCATCACCAAATAAAAAGAAAGACAGAGTAATAAGAAGTACAGTAGAACCTCTATAAAGTAATAATGTCGGGACTTTGAAAATATATTATCTTATAGAGATATTACTTTATCAATAAAATAAATATTTATTAATTTACAAAATATTTTTTTTTAATTCATAATCTTTCAAAATTATTCTTCATTTGATATTGTATTAAAAATTTTGAAACAAAAATATATATTAATTTGACATGCATAAACTTGAAATTATGATTAAATTATTTGGATATCGTAAGAAAATATATATTATTAGCTTAAAATATTTATATAAAATTTGATACATGATAAAAGTTAAAAGTTTAGAAAAAAATATAGTTATTAATATTGATAATGAAGTTGAAAATAGTACAATGATACTTTTGATTGTATTTAAACATAAAACAAATAAATAATGTGTTTAGAACATATTTAACAATTTTAGATACGTATAAAAAAATTGCATTATGAGTTTTCTATATAATAAAAAGTTAAAGATAAACATAAATTCATAGTTTAATAAATTTGATTATGCATAATGTATAGTTATATATAATTATTACTTTAACTTATTACTGGGACCATATTTTTACATAGAAATTTCAAAAATATTATTATCTTATCATCTTATCGCATGTTGCTTATTTTTACACTGGCCCGAGTTGGGACCGGAGAAATTTATTATCTTATAGTGATTATTACTTTATCGAGTATTACTTTATAGAGGTTCTAGTATCACCAAATCCTTAATTGATATCCCACAATTCTTCGGTCGCTTCTTCTTTAGCGAAAACAGGAAAAGGATGAGAAAGGTCCTTCGAAGGTGGTAGTTCCTGGTCTTTTTCCGCACCTACATCTCCACCTACAAAAGAAAAAATAACAAGGGAAACAAATCAATAAAACCACAAAAAAATGAAGAATAATCAAGATCTCCAAACTCCAAATCGTGATCTACAATACCTCCAGTGTCGGTCTTCTCTGTTTCGGTGTCATCAAGTTCCTCCTCTACCGGGTCTTCTCTTGGGAGGTGCATGTAGGTTCTGACCTCCTCAAAGCTGAAAGCTCGCATGACCCTCTCTCTGGCCGTTTTCAACGGATTCAATAATTTTATAGAGAAATTTGCCTAGATAACCCATTTATACTTCGTATTAGCAAAAAAAGGAAATACGATCATTTATACGCAATGATTTTTTTTTAATACAAGTTTACCCTTTCTCTTTCCTCTATCTTTTTACTCTCTCTCTTTCTCTCGTTTACTCCGCTCCTCTCTCTATTCCTCTCTCTCTCTTTGTTTCTTCTTCCTCTCTCCCTCACCTTCCCTTCCTCTCTTTCAGAAAATCTATCTCTCTCCCTCTTTCTCTCCCCCTCTCTCTCTCTCTCTCTCTCTCAGAAAATCCCTCCGTTCCTCCCCAGTCTCTCTGTTGGCAAATCGGTCGGATCGAGTTTCG
>OVBJ01000707.1:0-44550 GCA_900406535.1 Noccaea bulbosa | reverse complement strand
GACTAATCACTCATGGAATAAGATAATCCCATTCTCTCATTACTCACAACAAAATATTCTTTATTAATTGCTTATAAAAAATATTACTACTACTTTAGTATGTATGAATATATTAATAGTCAACGTTATTATTAAGAAACTTAATCATGATCATTAATCTGTATAACAAAATGTACAATTTTAATGAAAGTGATTTCATACTGACAACGTATTTTTAATGTAATATTTCGCTCTACAATTATTCCTTTTGCTAATATTGAATTGAAACTTTCATAAAACCTATACAAACATATTGGTTTTAAGCATATACATTTTGATTAAAAAAAAAGCATATATCTAAAAAGTGCTGAGACTATAATATTATGTCGATATTTCATATTCGTAAATATATGTGATACTCTAAAAATGATCTAATACCACATACAATCCTTAAAAGTTAAAAAACATTTTTAGATTTAACCTATTAGCAGCGCTCCATTTAGTTTAGCCAGCGTTATTGGGTTTCAGGTAGAAGCAAATAGGCCCATTCGCTTCTAGAACCCTTTATATAAAAACGAGGGTTCCCGAAGGCCAAACTCATAGGCCCATTCGCTTCTAATACAATAATCAGTATTATTTACTGTGAGTTTGTGACATACCCCGAGAACTCCAAAAGTCTACAAATATGTGGAAGAAAGGATATATATGAAAGAACTTATGATTATAGAACTTTCTATCATATCGCTTTTATTTTGTATTGATTTTTCTTAGTTACAGTGAAGAGGATGAATATGTATTTATGGTCACCACAACTACTGTATTCTAGTCCAACAGAGAGTAGTTTTATCTTTTGGCCCATAATCCAACTTGACCCAAAATTAAGTTTAGTTTCTTGAACCCAAAAAGAAGACTAATCTTTCTTTTCTTGTTTGGCCAGAAGACTGATCATAATTTAGAATTTTACATCACCTCTTCCAGCCTGTTCTCTTTATTCTTGAAAAGATAGATAGATAAATTTTATGTGTACAATTGAATATGCATCGTTGCTTATCCCCATCCTTCCAGCTGGAGTGATTTGGAACGTTCCCACTTCGCATTGAATTGAATGCGTCCGATTTTCTAATTGCAGTTGACATGTAGTTTTAAATCTCCATTTTTAGGGACGCTTGTGAAAATAGTATTGTTATAAAAAAAACAATTTTTTTTAGAAATGTAACAGGATATAACAAAAAACAACATTTTATTATTATCTACTACTAATAAAGTAGGGATTTGAGTGTTTTTTATTCTTCTTAAAAAAAAAAAAAATAGAAAGGTCTCTGAAATTTTGTAAGAGTCTTTTGTAAGTTCTATCAGGAGTTTAAAACAATTTATAAATATTCAGAAAACTCATGTACGCCTTCATGAATTTCGTACAAATTTTATACTATCCCACATGCCCACATCATAAGTTCATAACTGACCTGTTGTGAGTCTTGTTACTTGTGAACAATACGCACATCCATGTGGTAAACAATGCGTGTATCAACGACATTTATCTCGAACTTTCTCCTAACTTTTTTTGTAGAGTTTCTCTGAAATATTCTGCGCAATGCGTGTGCCTAAGTTATTTTTCTTCGTTTTTAATAATTTTATTGACTTCACGTAATTTATAATGTACCTGGATTAATTAGTTAGTTATTCTGTATCAAACACTTGTAATAATTAATCTAAATATACGAGAAGAGGGCATGGTGCAACTCTTATAGCAACTTTTACTTTTCCAACCTCTTTACATTTTATTAAATTTTTATTTTTTGAACATGCATTTTACTAAATTATTAACATATAACAACGACATATTAACAAAAATAAAAACTAATCAAGGACATGTAACATATAATTTTTTTATTTGACTACGATATGCAGCGTAGAAGTTTATATTGATGATGTTGTAATGTTATAATTCAAGTTCAAACTCGTATAGTTATGCATGTTGTTAACAAAGAAATTAAAATAGCGAAACGTAGATGTTCACTGTTTAAATAACATTCATTTTGTCTTATACTGAACGTAAATGCTCATTTTAGACTCATAACTTTCATCAATGTTTCCTAAGTAAACTCTATCTTTTCTGTTAGAATAACTAACCTAAAATTAATATTATTACAATTTAATGTGATTTGGAAAAAAAAATGAAATCTAATGAGTAGTATTTTTATGCAAACAATTGAAGAAAAATTAAATGTTGCAATTGAAACCGACCATATTAAAGAAGTCAAAGTCTTCTTACCACAATTATCTCTTACAATCTAACACATTATCATTATCATGTTCATAAAATCACCATTATCGTACAATCATTATCTTTTGTAATATATAATCTGATGGTTGAATAGTTTATATATACATTTAATTTATTTGAAAATGCATGGAAGATCTGTATCTAATGATTCTTTCTGGCTATGAAAAGCTTACGTTATACGTGTGTAATGTGTTACTCCATTAAAGATTAGTTTATCACTACTCTGTCTCTTCCAGAATATAAGATATTTTGGTATAATGTATCTGTAATTATCTTGATGTATCTGTAATTATCTTGATGTATCTGGACTCAAAATACATCCAGATACATTCAGATAATTGAAGATTCATTATGCTAAAACATCTTATATTCTGGAAGGAGAAAGTAATAATTTTTTTTTGCCGATACATGGACGTTACCGCTACCTCTGATCTAGTGATCCGAGACTCTTGGACCGTTGGCCTCAACCAATAAATGAATGTGTAAGCGTCGCTAGGTAATCAAATTGAACATTATGTGTTTTAATTATCTACTATTAAACATTTTATTAAGTATAACCAATGAATAGCCATAGAGCCTAGAGTGAGAAGAGTATAATGGATCTTGTTCAATATACTTCTGAAACTTGAAATTTTAAAATTAATATCGTACCGAAGATTTAAAAATTATACTATTAATTTTGAAATGGTGAAATAGCAAAACACTTGAAATTGACAGATTTCTATTGAATAAGCTTTTGGCGATTAGTCTAGAAAATAGACCTGATATTAATGAATATGGTATTTTGAGGGAAAAAAATGAATACATCTTTCCTTAAACAATGTTATAGACGACTTTCCAACAGTATAATGGTTTGTCTTTTTCGATTCTTATCCACTACATAAGTATCGAAGTTTTTCACGAGTGTATTTTTAAAAATCTAGTACCACTAACCAAATTTTGAGACTTTAAATTTTTCGAATATTATGTTTTCAAGAAATGTTGCACGTTTTCAATTTTTTTTGTTCTTAAACAACGCATTTACCCGTTCAACTTTCCACATATCATGGTGGTGACGCACTCGTTCTAAGTCGTACCAACACACGTGAGCCAAGTTTTCCCACTTGTAATAATTTAGCTCCTTTATCTTTTAATGATTTATTCAAAGTGGCCTTTTGTGGCTCACAAGATCACAAAGTCTAACTGATTTAGTTTGACTCATGACCCTTACCTATTTCCAAATTTCACCCCTTCACTACTATCCAAAACTCCTAAAACACAAAACGATGAAAACATCAAATAAAGTATTGCTTTAAAAAAGAAAAATAAAAAACACAAGTGTGATGGACTTTCAAACTTTCAATAGCTTACATTGGAACATATAACATGTTCACAATATACTTCACCATCTTTCTTATCTAGTATTTTTAACAATCATCTACAAATAACTTTATTTTCTTTTGCCTTTGTCATCATCCTTCTTTTCTTCCTCCGCCACCACCGCCGATCTAGCCGGAGCCGGCGCTGCCATCTCCATCTCGTTGGCCAACGCTTTTTCTCTAAACTTCTTGTAGATATCACTCTTGTAAAACTTATTGGTCCGGATCACCAAAATCATCGAGACCAATACACCAAACAAAGTTACCGCGGTAATTATAATAAAAGACAACTTAAAACATGACGTGCCTGTGCAACTCAAATCTTGACCAGACTTTCTCTGTATACCTAATGCATTATTTTGCTTCTTCGCCTCCTTGTCGTACAAATACCCCGCGACCCGAACGTTTAGCAAATAAGACCCGATCGGGCTCGCGACCGAACCAAAGTTATACAATGTCGAGTAGTACTTAAGCCCGAAAATCTCGGAGATTATAGCAAACAGTAGCGGCCATTGCGCACCGAAACAAAACCCTATGATGACCGAAGCCACGTAGAGTCCTCCGGGGACGTTAAACGCGATGAGGAGGTGACCGGCGCAGGACAAGAGGAGAATCATCGTGAGCATTATAGGCCTTGGGAATTTGTATTTGATCAAGAAGATCTCAGAGACCACACCTGAAACCACACGACCGAAGTAATTCCATATGCTTACGAGTGACACGAACGTGCTTACGCTTCTCTTTGGATAACCTAACGAGTCTCCGATCTGACGCAAATTGTCTATCGCCGTCAAAGTCCCTCCCACACCACAGATCGTCGCCAAGAACAGAATCAACATGTCTACGCTGAACAAGGCTTGCAAGATCGTGTAGTCATCTCCTCTCTCCGGTGGGCTAAACATAGTCGTCCAACACGACCTCGTTTTAACCTTATCCTCTTCCTTCTTTGACTCTTTGACCTCTGCTAAATCCAAGTTTGGTTTCTCCGTGACGATGTTGATCGGTGCTGGGTCGTTTAAGGCGACTTGTTTATCCGTCCAGAGCTTCCTCTCTTCCAAGACGACGACTATGATCGGCAAAAGAAGCAGGATGATCACCACGGCGGCGCTACCGCCAAACTCGCTCCTTGTAAACCCGGAGAGTTTGTCGGTGATGATGGCTATCATGAGAAACGTCGCGAGCCCGAGCGATATGTAGAGGAAGTTATAGAACACCTTTAGCTCGTTTGTCTGCCTCACCACTTTCATTATCCTTATCGTCCTCAAAAACGCAAACGAGATTGCTGCTGGCAACCAACCTGCAAATGCAATCACTCATACAATTAGTCTTGTTTTTTTTTTTTTTTTTGAGATCCAAAATTAGTAAAAAAAATAATTAATTTATGTTTTCTTGTATTTTTGGGAGATAAAATCAAGATTCATGTAATAACCAATTAAACTCTGTTTTCCTCTGCTTTTCTCTGTTTCATAATCATATAACCATATGGTCTCATTAGTTTTTATTAAAATTTTTACTTACCAATCATCAAGATGACAGATTTGGTGTCGTCGCCGTAAAAGGCATGGAAGAGCTGAGTAATGATGGCGCCGCTAAGACCAACATAGCCCTTGAGAATCCCCAAGACAACGCCACGCGACTCCGGGAAGTTCTTGACGCACGTGACGAGCGATCCGGTGTTAGCGAACGACTGCGAGTTGGCTCCAATGCAGATGTAGAGGCACATGTGCCAGACTTTAGGCTTCGAGATCCGTTCTGTGACGGCGAGCCAAATCATGAAGTAGCCGAAGAAGTTAAGTACGCCTCCGATTAAGAGGACGAACCAAGGAGGAGTCACCTCGTTGATTAGACCAGCGAGGACTCCGACGTTGGCTCCAAGATCTTTGAAGAAACCGAGAAGGTTAAGAGTGGTTTGGTCGTAGTGTAAGGCTTCCTTGATATCGCCTGAGTAGAGACTGAACATGTAAGTGGCTCCAGCCGCCGACATGATTAAGATACTCCCGAAGAACATGAACCATCTTCCGGTTAGGATTTGGATGGTCAAGCTCTTCGTTGAGCCGCCGGGACTTGCAGCCACCATTGTTTCTTTGGGTTTTTGGTTTTGGGAGAGAAGTGTGTGTGTTCGAGAGGGATGCTTGTGGGTTGTGTTCTTGTTGGAATATATTAGCCACGAAGTGTGCGTGAGAGAAGAGAGAGAGGGCGAAGAACGTTGTTGTTGACGTTGACTTGGTAGAGTGATAAGACAGGCGAAGGTTGGAATTGGAAGTTATGCTTAATTTTTCTTGCAAGATAATTATATTCAAAAAGTGTGGCAATAATTTCAATGCAGATGTGGATGAATTTTCTGGTAATGAATTTAATCCTTTGAAACAGGACGTAGGAAGATTTTGACTAGTAGGAATCGTAGGATGCAGAAGAAAAGAGAGGAGAGAATAGTTTTTTTTTTTTTCCTTGTAAAAGAGAGGAGCGAATAGTTACATTCTTACATTTATGGTAGGAAGAACAAGATAGATCTTTCATAAAGACTCCCAATATTAAGTAATTTTTACATGTGGATTATGTAATTTAATGCTTTTTAAGTAACGTCCATTTTTTTTTAGTAAGGCGGCCAGATTTTCATGCATATTAGACATCTATTATTAATTATTTACATAATTCGTAGATAACGTATTCCTTTTTATCCAATGTGAGTTTTTTCATCCGTGTCATCTACATATACATGTATTACATCTATGGCTTTTTTCTTATCTTTAAAATTTTAATAACTATCTAAACCAGTAAAAATAATATCATTATGGTAATTTTTAAAAACATGAACATAATATATAGTTATATACTAACAATTATACGAGTGTTGTAACTAAAAGTAAACCGGTTGTTGAACCTTGAGTAGTTGAACAGTCCTAATGAACCTGACTAGTAGTATACTTATTTTAAAAAAATTTAAGTTTGTACGTTTTAAATTAATAAGGACTAACTTATATTTACACGATAAATATATATATTTTTTAAAAAGGGGTTAAACTAACATAATTTACATGGAACCCGGAAACATTCAAATTATGAACGAATATTTTCTCTATGTTATAATAAGAAAATAAAAGAAAAAAAGGAAATCAGTGATCTGTTTGTGTTTAACTTAAAATAAAACGTGTGAGGGTTGACCACAACAAAAAAGGAAGCCGGTGAGAAAAGAGGGGAGACTAAATTATAATGTTTTGTGGAGGCGTGAGCTGAGAAAGGATAAAAATCTAATGGGGACAGAAGCCAAAANGGGGGGGGGGGGGAGGGGTGCAACACTAACAACTAAACCAACAAGACAGTCATTATCTTCCTTAACTAGAACATCTGTATCGCTTTATCGGCGTGATGAGGTTTCTCTAAAAAATCAGATCGAGACAAGGCCACATGGCCCTCATGGATTACTTCTTGTAGACTCTCTTCTCTTCACAGAATTTTCATGTTTCTTCTGTAATATATTTTCAAATGTGAGAAGACAGCTGTTTTAATTTTAAATATGTTCGTTCATGAGTTTTGATGTATTTTATTTTGATGGTAATGGTTGACTTGACTCTTATTACTTCTCAGCTCTGAGTCTAAATACTATTTATTTTTCCAGAGCTTTGGACTCTCATTGCTAATACTATCATACCCCGGGTCCTGCTTGCGTTAGTATCTTTTGGTAATTCTCTGTTTAAAAGAAGTTTGGTAATTGTTGACCAAAACCAAAAGTTAGGTAATTATTTGAATATTTATCTTTTGCGTTTTTATGAAATTTCTCCTCATTTGTAGTCCTTCGCTTGATTGTGAGATATGTTGACAAAAAAAAAAAATGATTTACCTATCAATAGAACCTTTTTTTTTTTACCTATCAATAGAATCCTAATTACAAACATTGATATGGAAAAATTGTAACGCTTTTTTAGTTTCTATCAATAAATATAGTAAACTGAAGTAGAGTAATCGTTAACAGAAAAGGCATAGATAAGCAGCAAAGCAATTAGATGTACTCTTTATCAAAAACAAAAAAAAACAATTAGATGTACAAGTTCAAAAGCACCTTCGATGCGATATAAGTTATTGAATATGAGTTTTTGAGGTCCCTATTTTTTTCCATGAAACAAGGTGTTTATAGGAGAAAACAACTTCACATACGAATAACTAGGTTCGTTGTTCCAAACTCAATTGCGTTTAAATGTTAAAATATAATACGTATATAGAATAACTTTTTTGTATCATATATCTTTTTTATTCAGTTTGCGTTTATAATTTCAAAATGATTTTAATTAAAACTGAAATGATGTATCTTTAAAATTTCAGACGTTAATAAACAATCAAATTCTCTATAAATTAATATTTTCAGACTGAATGAGGGACAGTATCTCAACCGTTATTGTAATTGTAGTTTGTACTTGTAGATACAATTTTTTTCCAGTTAAAAAAATATAATTATATAGTTTAGTCAGTAAACGACATGATTCTTTTAAATATATAAATATATATATATATATATATATATATATCTTTTAATGATTCTTTTACATGATCTGGCGAATCTCTATGATAATAACATTGTCCCAAAATTTAAATTGTATAGTACAGTAGTTTGGATGACATTGGATATCGGCGTTAGTTGTCTACAACTTGATCAACGTGGGAAATGAATCATCAAAAAGATTTTCGAGTATGATTTTTCTCTTAAGTTGACTCTCTTTCTTCAACATCTTAATTTGACTACTAATAAGTTTCAGTAATGCAGTTTTGTTTCTATGCAGTGTCCTATATCTAGAATCAAAGAATATGTAAACGCATGAGAAAGAAAAAGTCAAAATAATATCTGGGACATCTTTTTCTGCTTATCAAATTATGTTTCGGTGCATTTAATCTTAACAAGTAGGTCGACAGAAGAAATCTCTTAATAAGTAGTGCAGAATGGCAACTGCTCGTATAGTTTGTTCCCTCTCTGTTTTAGCCTTTTAGGTTTACATATTTTTATAAAAAACTTATTAATTGTTGATCAACAGAAAAAAAAAACTTATTCAATATCAGTTCGTATTCGATTTTTTGGATATCTAAAGATTATAATTATTGTAATCAAATTATAAGAATTTATTCAAAAATTTTATCAGACTTTTTTGTTCGGTTTGAATATGACCAACTTAAGTTTTCTAAATTGAAGCCTAAATTATACTATTTCTTTACACCATATATAAAAGAGATAATAGATTTCATCAGATTGTTTTTTCTCTGGCAAATACGACATCAAACTTGTTAGACTGTAACTATATACATCAATAAATTGATCCTATTAACAGATATTTATCTTAATCTTATTTCCATATATAGTTTTTTATTTTATTTGTAAAAATGAAATAGTGACACCAAACTCCAATATTCTTATTTTTTGGGATCAAACCAACCGGTCTAGTATGTGATAAACTAGATTATTTATATCTTTATGAGTCACACGGAACATTAGATTAGAAAAACTAAGACATGTAATCCTTAACCAGACATAACCAGTCAGCAAAACTGCAGGACCATAACCTGCCTGTCCATTTCATGTCATAAGTATGAATTACTAGCTGATTGGTCTGATCTAAGATTCTCAATGCTTGATAAAGATTTTTGAGTAGAATAATTTAAATTTACTTTCATTGAATAGTCGGTCAATGTATAGTATTTGATGCACCTTATTTCTGTATTGAATCATTAATGGTCTTTGGTTCGTAACCACAAATAAAAAACTGAAGACGTATACAAAATGGTATATATAGATCTTAGAAAAACTTATATATGACGTATATCTGACTCTGAGGATTCCCATACAGTTGGACAATGAATACATTGAACATGTTGACTTTTAACAACGATTACGTTGACTTTTTGTGATTTATTGATTCATGGATAAACCCTACGTTCTAAAAATCCTCGATTTTTCCGATTAATCGTTCGATTAATCGCTTCAAGGGGGTGACCATAATGATACCGATTTTATCCGATTAATTACAATAATCGCCAACTAATTCTGTAAATCGGTAGGTCAAATTTATATTTTCTGAAATATGATTGGCTCAATTGATAATCGTTTGTAAAATTCGATCCAAAAATAAAAGTTTATTCTTTTTAGAGTTATCTTAACAAAAAAAACATGTGATTAATCGTTTTCAACAAATCAATTTGAGGATTTATCTTCTAAATACAAATTTTGACTATTTTTGTCTTATGTAGTATATGTGAATTGATCAAATATTTTATCTATGTTGGAAATTTATGATTTCGTGCAAGAGATTTGATTGATATATGTTTGGTATTTCGATTTTGCTTTCAATCATGGAACCTTAATCATTATTTACATATTATTATCATCCTTTATATATTTTTTGTATGTTTTTAATATCTTTTTTGTAATATTTGTGAGTAAAACTATTATCTTTTGTATTATAAATATTTGTAAATTGAGAAAAATCATATGTATATTAAGAATTTATATTATTTTGTATTAATAATGTCTTATATTAATATAATTTTAAAAATATATTAAAATAAACCTAAAATTCCATCCCGATTAATCCCTGTATTATTAGCGGTTTTATGAAAAATCGTTTATCGCTGCCCGACCGAACGATTAGCGATAAGCGATATTTTGAACGTAGGATAAACCCATTCTCCCTCAATCCTTAGCTTCTCCAACCCTACTGCACTCTGATTAAAGTCGATCAACCTCTACTCGACCCTACAATATTTTTGGTCCTTTTTGTATGTTAAGTATTATATTTTCTTGACATTTTGCGTATTACATAATTTTTTCACTATTTATCATTTGCATCTTTGAATTTCGTGTTTACTTCCAAATTGTTTTCTGTAATATATACCTTCTCCTAATTTCTGATCATCAGCATAAGTGGTTATCTCGGATTCTACTAACAATACCGGTTTGAGTGGCTTTTAATTTGAGGTAAACACACGCAAATTAAAAGCTTTCTTTTTTTACTATATTATATATACATGAATTTTATCGGCCACAAAGAAAAAAAGAAATTTTTTACTAGATTATATATACATGAATTTTATCGGCCACAAAGAAAAAAAGAAATTTTTTACCAATATTAAACAAATTAAAAATATTTTGAAAACTAATCCATTTTTTGATTTGAAATGTTTGAAAACTAACTTTTTCAATATCCAAAATCACTAAAATACCTTTAATTTTTTCAGATGTAAAATTGAGCAAATGTTTTTTTCCTTGAGCTCTTGACTCTTGAGCACAGGACACCCGATGTTATCATGATAGCAGATATATTATTTCTGTTGTGTCGTCAGAAGAATTTGCCTTACTGGATTATTATTTTGTGCGTTCATACATATAGAAGAATAGATATGGGTCATATCTTCATCATATCTATGACACATATGATCAGTGGCGGAGCTAGCCAAAAGAATTACCGGGGTCAAATTGAAAGAAAACATATGTTACAAGGATCAATAAACTACTTTTGTAATATTTTATCACATTTTTAGGTAAAAAAACAAAAAAAATTAGAATCGATATAGGTCAAGTGACCACTGTGGTAGAGAGCTGGCTTCGCCACTGCATATGATAGAAGAATAATCTTTACGGTCAAACTCCAAACCATATAAATATGTTTCTTGAAGGCAACCCAAACTCTAAAAAATATCTATTGTTTAATTTTTTTATAAAAAATGTTCGTGTGTGCTTATTTTAATGGTATAATGAATTAATGATTCGAAATGATTCGAAATGAAACGTGGTAGAAAATATGTGAAGCTTAGAAATAATTTGGAAATAGTGGGAGGATATTACCGTGTGCGGGTCATGTCTGAGCTTCACGCTTTCACGGTCAAACTTTCTCTATTAAGCTAGTCCACCCAGGAGAATAGTTAGATAGCATATCACGGATGTAACTGGACCAGGTTCTAGTCTTGGACGCCCCATATGATGCTAATCCAGATCACCAAAGATTATTATAAGAAAAAATTAATCACTGATTAACTTCTTGATAAGAGAACTAAAGTAAAGGTCACTTCAGTCCTAAACCGACATGGAAGAGGTGTGGCTATACATGTTGAAGCCCAACATTCAACATTGTGACGTACTGACAAGTCCAATATAAGCCCACAACCCTATGTTTTTCTATCTATTATGTGTCGTCATGTCAACCTAACAAATACGATCATGAAACTCACTAACGGTAGGCTAAAGTCACTAAACACTCTCTTAAAAAGAGATATGCGTCTAGCTCGTTTAATTTGGTTATCTAAGCAAGTAGAGGCATATATATGTGTTACGAACATTAATGAATGTAGTTTAGAGTTATCGTTTGTGCAATTCCTCATTTCTTCACAAGCATGGAACATTTCAGTCTTTTATTGTTCTTGTAAATGGTCGTTGCGTTTCCTTTTCTTTTTCAATAAATTAAGCTCAATGAACTTACAATCTCTCTTGCGAAAGATTACTTTCAATACACATAAACACGACGTTTCCCTACACCGTGCGTTGGTCCATGCACACCAAGAGAACGACAACACTTGTTTTCTTGGTCTTCCAAACCGTTCAAATTTGTAACCATAATAATGATTATAATAAATCAAGAAAGTGACTTTTTTTTGGAGTCCACTATGAATATGATCATGATTTCATAACAGCTTCTTGATACGTTTCTATTCAGCACGCTCCCAAGTTCACATCTTCAAACTTACGTTAAATCAAATCATTACAAAAAGAGAGACACAGTGTCCAATCAATTTGAATCTCCAAAAGAGATTTGGTCTCATTACACATCCTTTTCTTTTTTTGTATAAATTTTCCAATTAAGAAGATGTTATTGACTTTTTGGGTATTAGAAACAGTGTATCAAGAAACTGAAAGAAATATAAGGAAAGACAAAACTGAAAGGAATCATGATGTTGCCCAAAATCAATGACTCTGTAACAAACAGAGAAGATAAGACAAAAGTGGTGCTAAAGTAAGTTGGCAATTCCTCTTCTTGTTTAACAAAGAAGTTAAGCTCAACTTGAAAATTATGCTAAATTTTTATTCGATTAATATATCCACGAACTTATGAGAATTTGGCTCTCACGAGTCTCAACAACTTTTATTCAATCTCTCTAATCTTAGCCATTAGTGCTGATTATTAATTTGTAAATATGCATTCCAAAGTTTTGTTCTAACGAAGCTTTTTTTTTTTAGTCAATGAAAAATTACACTTTAACAAAGCAAAAAGCCAAAAGACATTAATCTATACAACTTTAGAAAAACCCTTAATAATTAGAAGATAAATCTCTTCAAAACATACAATCAATATCCTTAAAAACCGTCTCCTGATCACTTCTTCTTTCACCGGATTGCTTAAACACTACAGTGGGAGCGATTCTACAACTCCTCCTCTGGTGTTCGAGCACTAGTTCACCGGCTAACCAATCCAGCTTCTCATAGTTACTTTCTTCATTGATCTTCTTACCACCGAACAGAACCGACTCCACATTCTTCTGCTTCAGCATCTCTTCCGCTACTCCTACAAGCATATTCACATTACTTGGACTCGCGTCTGTGTCTATGTTCGGTCTGCACGGACCCAAACTTGACCCATTCGCCTACAAAACAACCCAAAAAATGAATATCAAGACTCAATTTTGGGCCCAATGGTTACGAATTTAATTATAGTAACCAAATAAGTTTTGTTTTTTTTACCTGAATACGGACGTAGTTACTGCTCCGGGACTGACCAAAGGCCATGGAAACAGCCTGGTCCACAGTATCAGCCGAGCCATCAGCGGAAATCCTCACCGCGGGTCGAGCCCAATGTTTAGCCTTCCACTTCATAACCTTATCACAATCATACTTAACATCAACCAGCTGTCCCGTACCAAGAGACAGCACAAGCAAATCCTCAACGCCTCTAACGAACGGAAACTCTTGCTTGTTATGCAACACGTGTGTGATCGCCGCAGCCGTTGGATTGCTCATCGCTAATCCACCGTCAACCGCAACGCACCGCGTTTTACCATCCACCGATCTCATCTCAACCGGCTCGAACACTCCCGGCTCAGCCCACGTGGCTTTACAGACTTCCCACAGCTTGAAATCGTAGCCGTCCGTTTCTAAAGCGTCGGCGCGCGAGAAAAGGAACGGTGCGGAGCTCGTGAGGTCGTAGCAAGGAATCAGCACCGGTTTAAGCGTGTCCTTGAGCGTGAGCTCCGCGAACGAGTCCTGCATCGTCTTCTCGAGCTTCGAACCCGACCCGGTTTTCATCACCAGGTTTAGGATCCCCTTCGGTTGTGATTTGTAGAAGCTTTTGCCGTTCTTCGCCAGGAATCGCCACGTGTCATCCGCCTTGAAGATCGGACGGTCACCGTCGCTCGACGCGAAAAGCATCGCCGTGAAAATCCCGCCGATTCCGGAACCGGAAGCGACGTCGAAGTAATCGGCGATTCGTGCGTTCGGGTCACCGGATTTCGATTTCAGAGCGTGCTCTAGATACGCCAAAGCTTTTCCGGGGATAATCCCTCTCATTCCGCCGCCGTCGATGCTCAGAATACAGATTTTCCCTCTCTGGTTCTTAATCGATCCCGGAACGACGCCGTTTAACGCTTCCGCCATCGCCGGTGAAGTTTCCTGCTCGGGGCTCGGGTCTCGGCTCCGTGATTCCATGAGCTTAGGGTCGTCGTACCCGAAAAGGAATTTGCTCTCGAGAATCGAGAAAATCTCGTAGCTGAGCTTATCAGTCTCGATGCTCGGCTCCTGCATAACCTCCGCCGTCACTCCTCCGTTGCTGCGTTTGATTAAGTGATGCTTAACAGCCGCCGACGGAGCTTTTCCGATTGGAACAGTAGGTTTGTTGTGTACTCTCTGCATCGTAATTAAGCAATAAACCTAACAAACAACCAAAGAGTATTTAATAATCCCTTTAAACACTCTCTCTAGGCATTATCGCCCAGATAAGACAAAACCCTAAATCCTTTTTATAATTTGTCAGACGAACACGAGAAAGAAGATACGAGTAGTCAACATTTCTTTCTTCTTCTTCGTCTTTCTCTCTTTTTGTTTTCCCTCCTTAAATCAACTCGAAATTTCAAAATAAACAAAACTCAAGAGAAAGGCAGGTGATTTGGGGATATAAAAAAGGTAAAAGAATGGAGGAGAATGATACTATAATTATATAAATCAGCCTTGAGAAGACAAAAAGAGTGATTTTTTTTTCCCCTTTAATCACGACACGACAGAATCAAGAAATCACGGAGGCTAAAGCAAGAGATGAAGAAGAAGCAAGAACACAGAAGACGCAAAAGAGCTGCTTTTATAGTGTCTTTAATGTCTCACGCGTNTTTTTTTTTTTTTTTTTCCCACACATCAATTATCATTAAACCAATGAGAATTACACGATCATTAGACCACTTACAACTTTTAACCAAATACAATGATTCTGTCTAATAACACATTGAATCACTAAGATGGATCCAACGCTCCGAACAAGAGTCAATGTATTGTTCAACCACGACAAGATGAATTTCACACCCCAACCCGGTGTGAAATCATCTCTTAAACCACCTAATTAAACCTAATGACACGAAAACAGCTACTAATCGAGAGGAGATCAAATCCTATCATGAGAATCAATCCAAAAACCAAACTATTAGGCTCATCAGAGTGAAATGCTAGTCCTAATAGAATCAACACTAAACGCGCATCTTCAGATAGTACTTGAATCTTCGACTTTCACTGTCTCGGTCCGACGTCTAAAAGCGGACAAAGATATCCGAATGACTTTTCTTACCTAGAAACGATGAATGATCAATAAAAAGAGAAATTATACGAGAGTGGCATACGTTACGTACATATATATATACTAATATTTTAAAGTTTCCCACAATAATTAATTGTATTATGTAACTGCCAAATATTCCAAGAATTCAGAATTTGAGGTGTATTTGGCTGAAAATAGTCATTCCATAATCATGTATTATGGTGGGATAAGAACAATAAGGTGGTTGTGACTTGCGTCTTATCAATACAATTACGCAAAGACCAATAATACATATTTTTTTCTGTATATCCATATGATTAATAAGATGTATGTGCTAATATTTAGTTTCTATTATCTCAAGAAGAAAATAATACTAGACCAGTAATCTCTCTCTATTCAGAAACTCGATCATATTTAGAAAAAAGAAAAAAAAAAAATCACCTTCTTAAACTTAAAGACGAGTTTTTTTCCTTAGAAATTCGTAATTTTTACTTTTTACCATATATATGAAATTGCACACATACAAAATCGAGTTTTTTCTTTCTTTTCAAATCTATATACATAGTAAGATAATTGTTCTATGCATAAGAAAATAATGATTGCTCTGTTGACCAAAGTCAATGAAGGCTCCATATGTGCTCACAGGCCAAATCTGTAGCAATTGGAATTGACAAAGGGAACCTACAAAAACTAATGTGACTATGAAAAATGTCAAAAAGAGGTAATTGGCTTTTACCTGACAAATGCGTAACATATTCATTAAATATGCAGTAGAGTATCCCAATGCTGTACAGACAACAACAAATATTCCAAAGCTACAGACAACAATAAAAGATTAAAAAGAAACATGCAGTAACATATTTGGAGGATCAACAAAATTATAATTGATTTGATGGTTATCTACCACTCTTCTGTTCAGCGATTTTCTTAAATCTTAATTAAGAATTCTATTATTGTCTTTGAGCAGCTTGAGCCTTTAAAAACCGCTGAACAAACTCTTCACGTTCCTTACAAGTTCTGTCGTAGACCATATTCGACCAAAAACTTAGCTACAAATTAAACTTTCATCCAAAATCTCCCGTTTTTCCAACCTGTTTTTATGTCATATTTATTAGCGCAAAGTGTTGTAGATTAGTCACATAGCCGTGCTGATCAGCCTAATCATTTGTATGATTGCTCTGTTATGATCATACTGTCGGTTTGCAATATAAATGTTAGAATTACGAAGCTATTTCTCCGTGAAATAGATACTAATTTAGCAAGCAAGTATCTATGACAATGCATATATATACTACTCTCTGTAATTCAAGACATTCGGATAAGGATATATTAACAACTATTACATGTACGGTAACGTAAGGATACTCGATAATTAAGTTGCCTAGAAACTCTTCTTCTGCTACGTATTATTTTCACTTCCTCATCTCCCAGTTATTGATATCATAGATTTAACTTATGTTTATGTGATCAACTTATCTTTTTTTTAATCTTTTTTTTTTTTTTTAAACTTATGTTTTTAATTAACTCAATCAACAAAGTCCATGCCCAACGTCTATGGGCAGGGTCCTACTTAACTAACATTTATGAAAGCCAAAGGAGAAACAAAATGCTGCTCTTTCTCTAAAACCTGATCGCTAGCTAGTTACAAAGGAGAAATATATAATCAAAACCCAACTTATAATCTCCAAAATTTGCTTCAACATTTGTTATTGACCAAACGAAAAACACAAATTGCTGCCATCACGGAGGAAAAAAAACCTAAAGTACAATGATTAGAAATATGTTTAGTGGTGTAATGGACTCTTGTCTCAACAATAGTCTAATGACGAACACATCAATCGATTATTATTCACTAACGTAGTAATACATTAACCTTAATGTTACAATGATTTATTAGTTCTTCCAAACAGTAGATACGTTTTGTTTTTTCTCTTACTTAAATCACTTAAAAAAGTGGTAGATTTCATTATCAGTTATATATGTCTTACGTTAGTGAACTATAATAAGTTCATGTGAATCAAGTACATGGTGGTATTATTAAAATACAGCAATGGTAGTAGTGCATCCATATAATGTGATATGGTAGTGCATGCGACATTTTCTTTACACGAGCCCAAAACTAATACGAATAATTAATTAACATTTGGTTCAACACTAATGCGAAACTTAACAAGTGAGCAGTGAAGTAAAGTTGGTGGATTGGGCACCGACGGGGGAGGTCCACGTCACTGTTGGACCCCGTAATCTCCGCTTCTTTTCTTTGTCTTACACAGATCCGAACAGTTGATGTTAAAAAAGAAATCAGATCAAAGCTTTTGAATATTTTGTTTATTTTTTTTTGTTCTTTTGTTCCGCATTTGTCGCTGCGCGTGACTACACAAAATTTTGCTTTTGTTTTTTACCATAATTTAAGGGTGTACTTAGCTAGTCCGTGATTTTTGTTATATTTGTTACTTGGTCCGTTTTATGTAAGAAGTTTTTGGATACGTAGCAAAAATAGCGTATACATGACATATACCAAAGATATATGCCATTTTTACTTATATTATTATTGCCCCTCTTCTAGTTTCTCTCCGCCAAATCTGCACCTAAGATTGCAAGTTTGCCAAAAGCCTTGTTTTTCCAGTAATTTACACACTAGCTAGGCTCACTGTTTTCGTTGGATTCGGTAACTCTGCATTTTGATTTAACAAGTCCCAATAGTCAAGTTGGGTATTATGATCTCCGACCAGAATCGACAGCTCTGAAACAAAAAGACGAAGAAGTAAACATAGTGGAGAGTAGGATAAAGAAAAACTGACGAACACAAAAGCGCCAAAGAAATAGTAGTAAACCTTTTTTTCACCATAATAGTAATAAACCTGTTTATGTTTTTTTAATATAATCCTCCATGTTTTCGGGTGTTTCAACTTTCAACCATGATCCGGTCACTGATTTCTTATTATTGTACTGTTTTTAGTTTTCATCAAGTAATTGATTTACTATCTTCATCATAGTATTCAATCGTTTCTTTTTCTCTTCGTTTCATCCCAAAACTAGTCCTATATATTTTTTCACATATATATAGAATACAATTTAGTCCAAATAAAACTCTTAAAATCAATGCTTTAAATCAAACACAAAGCCCTTTGCTAAATGCACTTGGACAGGATGCTCTAAAAGTATATTTTTCTCTTAACATTATTGTCATTTTATGTGTACATAAATTTGAAAATTCGATTTTTTTAAAGAAAATAAAAGAATCTTCTATAACATCAAACATACGTGTCGGCACAAAACTTGTAAATACATTGAAACGACTTAAGCCTAATAGGACTAGCTAATTAGCATACAGCAAAAACATCTTTCAATTATAGGATTTATACTGTTCTACTTCTGTATGTTAGGTATTAGTCATCTCCGGTCTCCGCCATCATACTGTCATAGTAATACACTTTATCTAAAGTACTGTGATAACAAATTTCTTATGTTACAGTGATCCGACATGAGAACCAATTGGATATTTAAACAGTAAAATTATAAAGATTTTAAAATCTGGTTGACCAAAAATTATANTAAACCCCAAAAAAAGGAAAAAAAAAAAAAAAAAAAAAATAGAAGCAATACGACGCCGTCGTTTGATGATGAGGCTCTTCCTTGTTAATGTAGGGTTTAAGCCTCGTTGACTTCGGCGGGGTTTAGAGACTTTCCAGTCTTCATCTCCGATCCTCTTCTCTGCTGAAACACACAAAACAAATTAAAAATGAGAACTTTCTTGGCTCCCACGCGATTCCGTTCATCTCTTCTTCGCTATCGTTTGATTAACCTTAAACCCTTTTCTTCACAGTCTCGATTTCCCATTCCACCCGATAATCGAGGTCAATACACCGATTCCAATACTGAAACCATCTCAGAACAAGAATTTCCAAATCTAACCACCCCTGGGCCGGAGCATTTCCCTTCAATTTCATCCGGCGAGCCTGAGATTCGATCCGACGATGTGGACGACGCTCGTGTGATCGAAGTGCTTCTAGGTCGTAAGAACGATCCAGTCTCGGCTCTTGAGTACTGCAATTGGGTCAGGCCTTCGAATCGGATCTGCGAAATCGGAGATGTCTTCTGGGTCCTCATTCATATCCTCGTTACCTCTCCTGAGTCTTACGACCGCGCCAACAGTCTCCTCGTTGAGTTTGTTTCGAGCAATCCAACGCTGATCCCAACCGTAATGGTTAACGATCTGGTCGATTCGGCTCAAAGGTTTGGTTTTGAACTCAATTCACGAGCTTTCAATTACTTGTTGAACGCTTACATCCGAAATAGTCGAACCGATGATGCTGTAGATTGCCTTAATCTAATGGTGGACCGAAATGTGACTCCTTTTGTGTCGTATGCGAACAAAGTTTTAAGCTCTTTAGTACGAAGTGATTCGATAGACGAAGCAAAGGAGATTTATAATAAGATGGTTGTGACTGGTGTTGGTGGTGATAATGTTACGACGCACTTGTTTATGCGAGCCTGCTTGAGAGAACGAAAGCCTGAAGAGGCTGTGAAGATTTTTAGGAGAGTGATGAGTAGAGAGGCAGAGCCAGATAGTAAAATGTATAGTCTTGCTGTACAGGCTGCTTGTAAGATTCCGGATTTGGCTATGGCTTTGGATTTGTTGAGAGAAATGAGAGAGAAGTTTGGTGTCCCGGGCTCGCAGGAGACTTATACTAGCTTGATTGTGGCTTATGTGAAGGAAGGTAACATGGAGGAGGCTTTGAGGTTGAAGGATGAGATGGTTGGTTTTGAGATACCGATGAGCGTGATTGCTGCAACGAGTTTGATTACCGGATATTGCAAGGGGAATGAGTTGGGTAAGGCGTTGGAGTTGTTTGATAAAGTGGAGGAGGAAGGGTTGGCTCCGGATAGAATAATGTTTTCGGTTATGATAGAATGGTTTTGCAAGAAGGAGAAGATGGAGAAGGCTGTTGAGGTTTACAAACGGATGAAATCTGCAGGGATTGTTCCTTCTTCTGTTCTTGTCCACACGATGATCCAAGGGTGTTTGAGAGCCTGGTCACCGGAAGTGGCTCTTGAGATCTTTAACGACTGTTTTGAGACCGGACTTGTGAATGGTTTTATGTGTAACAAGATTCTGTCATTGTTATGCAAGCGAGGCAAGGTTGATGCAGCGACGAGGTTATTGAGTATGATGGAAAGTAATGGGATTGAGCCTAGTGTGGTTTCTTACAATAACGTAATGCTTGCTCATTGCAGAGTTAAGAACATGGACTTGGCTCGTTCGATGTTTTCGGAAATGTTGGGAAAGGGTATAGAGCCGAATGGCTACACTTATTCCATATTGATTGATGGATTTTTCAAGAATCATGATGAACAGAAAGCTTGGGATGTCTTCAGTCAGATGGTTTCTTCTAACTTTGAAGCTGATGAAGTCGCATATAACACGTTCGTCAATGGCTTGTGTAAAGCTGGTCAGACGTCTAAAGCAAGAGAGGTGTTGCAAAACTTCATCAAAGAGAAACGATGTTCCATGAGTTGCATTAGTTACAATAGCATCATAGATGGATTTTTCAGAGAAGGTGAAGCAGATTCTGCTGTAGAAACTTACAGAGAGATGAGCGAAAACGGTGTCTCCCCGAATGTTGTAACTTTCACCAGCTTGATCAACGGATTCTGCAAAATTGGCAGAATGGATCTTGCTCTTGGAATGGGACAAGAAATGAAAAGCAAGAATCTGAAACTCGATCTTCCAGCCTACGGTGCTCTAATAGATGGGTTCTGTAAAAAGCGTGACATGGAAACCGCAGATTCTCTGTTCTCCGAACTCCTGGAACTAGGATGGATTCCAAATGTGACTGTCTACAACAGTTTGATCTCAGGATATCGTAATCTTGGAAACATGAAAGCAGCGACTGACCTGTACAAGAAAATGGTGAATGATGGAATAAGTTGTGATCTGTTTACGTACACAACGCTGATCGATGGGTTGTTAAAAGATGGGAATCTGATCTTTGCCTCTGATTTGTACTCGGAAATGGTTGCTTCGGGTATTGTCCCTGATGAAGTCTTGTACGTGGTACTTGTCAACGGTCTATGCAAGAAAGGACAGTTTGTGAGAGCAAGCAAGACGTTAGAGGAGATGAAGAAGAAGAAGAAAGATGTGACTCCGAGTGTGCTTATTTACAGTAGTGTTATCGCAGGACATTATAGAGAAGGAAATCTTGATGAGGCTTTTAGACTTCATAATGAGATGCTTGAGAAAGGTCTTGTCCCTGATGATGCTATATTTGACATACTCGTGAGTGGGAAAGTTGAAAAACCTCCAGTTGCAGCTAAGTTAAGTTAGCTTGGCTTCTCCTGAGACGAGACCTTTGATCTTTGGAAGACATAAATAAGTTTTTTTATCAAACTCTTCACATGATTATCCTAACACAGCTTCTGATTGGAAATCACTAAGCAACTTTTTTGGATAGGCTGCTTGATTTGTGTGCAGAGTTTCAGATTAAAGTAGTTCCAAAAACTGAAAAAAGCATGTTTCTTTACACTGTATTTTGTAAATAGAGGAGAGGACAGAGAACCTTGAGGATTTTTGTTCCAATGAAGGCCTCCCTGAGGATAGTACAGTTAATTCAGTTATGAGTTTTCTCCACAGTTTGAAGATTCAAGAGATTTCTCCACATTTTCAAGATTCTGAAACTAGTTTACTATGCTCTGATCAAACTATTTTGGTTATGTGTACAATAAAATTCAGTGACGACAATAAAATTTACACCCTTTTTCTTTCTTCTCTTACCCTGTTTTGGGTTATTTGACTACACAGTTTTGCAATGTAAATATATGGTAAGTTGTCTCTACCTCCGTTTTTGTTCAACAGAATCTGTCAAAACTTTAATATTTTCAACTACTTTCACTTACACATAGGACCATCCATTGTCGAATGTATTGGACCTATTGGTATCGTATTTTATTATTTATTGAAAAAAGGTTCCAAAAAGATTGGGGATAAGAAATGAGTGAATGTGATGAAGATTGCGGAAATCATACGACACAATACGATATTGTACTTTAATTACATACGACGTGTCCCATTCGTCTCCTTTTCTTTAAATAATTTAATAATACTCTCTTTCTATTTTTTCTTTTTCTTTTTTTCACCAATATTTTCTACTTCACCACTCGTCTCCTTTTTAATATTTTCTACTTCACTCTATTTCTCGGCAAACTTTTTTATTTGCTTTATTATTCATCTTGTCAAAAAACATATCCTTCTATAACTCACACGTGTGTTTATCGGCTAATCTAGTAACCTCTTCTCCTTTTATTCTTTGTCACTCAACCCTAACCTCACAAGTCACAACACATGCATATCACTCACACTACTATCTTCCTTCTTATTTTTTAAAAGAAAATGTAGAAATGTATAATTAATGCTTTTGAGTATTTTTACCCGTTGATGATTTTATATTCTAATTTGGTCACGAATCATTTGTATTTCCCGACGATTGGTCACATCGTCAAATGCTATTACAGCAAAATCTCATAGTAAAAAAAAAAAAAAAACAATAATTTTGTCACTAAAAGGAAGGTGTGAACGTAATTCGTGATTCCGCAAGATTATGAATTATACTTTTACAAAAAAAAAAAAAGATTATGAATTATATATATAATATTTTAAAAAACTAGAATCGCATACTGATTTTGTTTTAATCACACACACAATCATTTCGTCATTTCCATTAAACGATATTTTCTTATAAAGTATATACTATACAGTGACCTCATGGATCAAAACAAGTGGACAGAGAAGAAGAATTGATCATGGGAACGAAAGGGAATCCTGATGATGCTGCAGCTCTCTTTAATGGTCTCATTTCTGTCATCGGTAGATATACCGGCATCTTATTCCCGTACAAACTCGCCACAGATCCATCAATTCCCATGTAACAATCCGCAGTTTTCAGTTTTATTTGTTCGGAAGGTGAAGAAATTCCGAGACTTAGCTCGAGATCGTTGTGCTCATCATTTCCTGAAACGTTAATGGTTTCTTATCGGTTAATATAACATTATGCCATAACTAATCCTTAATAAAAGTATATTATCACACCACGACCTATGCTAGTTCTTTTTTTATTTTTCAAAACCAATATCTATGCTAGTTTACATTTTAAGTGTGAAAGAGACATCTTGGCTAGACTTTGGTACTTCGGTTGATTAAATTAAAGGTATGTATCATGTGCCAAAGTGAAATTGTGGTTAGGGCTTTTAGCTTCACTTTAAATGGCATAAAAATTATTTAGTATGTATATTCACACTTGTGACCCCCACATGTCTTAATTACCTTTATTAGGGGCACCTACTAACTCAACATTTCCTTCTGTATTTCTCATCTCATTGCAATTTGTTGTTGCTGCATTCCATCCCCTATGAATTTCCATTCAAACACTTGTATTAATTAGTGTAAATCACATATGCAATAAAACATAAACAGTGAAGTAATTTGTACCCGCGATAAGAATCAAGCTCGTTATTAATCATTAATAGTGATTTAACAGAATAAAATGCAATTATGTATATAGTAATCGAACCTGTTTTGGAAGAGATGGATGTGATCATCTGTCATATGGGTGTGTTTATGAAGTGTCAAGTGTTTGTATTTGGAACCTCCTCTTGCTGTACTTGCACTCTCTCGTCTAAGAGTTTGCACAAACTCTTCTTTACTTAAATTCTTCATCTAGTATCATTTCGGTATTAAAAAAAAATCATAATTTTATTATTAACTGAATGTCCAAAATATCTTTAACCTCTACTACAAATATAGAGAACTAATATATTAGCTTAGGTATAATATTTTTTTAAAAAATTTATATGAAAAAACACCTTTGCAATGTCCTGTTTGTAATCATCCACGATAAAGTTGATATCTGCGTGGAGTCCCCGGAATTTGATAGCAGCTCGGTCGTACGCTCTGATACGTACGTACTCAAATAAATCAACTAATATTTCACTAAGAGATATAGAATTATCTTTTAGATGTCCGAAGAAAAGAAGAAGACAATAATTTTTGAAAGGACGATTTTGATGTCATAAATTCTCACACCTTGCGGCAGTGTAGACTGTGTCGAAACCACCTGTGTTTAAGGAAAACCAAAAGAGATTAAAAGACAAAACTGAAACAGTGAAACTCTTCCAACATTTGGTTTTCGATCTTTTCTTATTTTAAAAAATGGTGTTTTAACCGTTAATATAATTAGAAAAGAAATATAGAACATCTCTTCTACTTACCCAAATAAACCTGTTTTCCACAGTCCCTACACATAAATCCCAAAAAACCAAGTGATATTATTTAATTATTTTAAAATAAGATATAGTAATATTTTACAAATCAATACTAATATACCAAATATGAGATTCCCAACGTCCGGTTCGACGGTAAAAGGTGACGCCACGATAATGGGAGCTTTTGGATCTTGGGCCACGCCTGCTCTTCATTTTCTTCACCATGACCGTTTCTTGTTTATTCCTTTGCAACGACGACAGATTCAACCACTCACTCCCGCCGGATAATTCACTCTCCGGGGGAGGAGGAGGAGGAGGATGAGGATGAGGAGGGAAGAGTTCTTGTTCTTCTTCTCTATTAAGGATTCCGAAGGTAAAGAAACCCTTCGAGTTAATATTGTTAGAGAGACTAAAGGAATCTTCATCTTCATTGCTTATAGAGATTGGTACTTTGCAATCTTCATCTTCGTTATGTGTAGAGAAGATTCCGAGGTTGAGATCCAACATGAGTCTTTATTCCTGGAAGGGGAGAGAGAGAGAGAGAGAGAGAGCGAGGAGAAAAGGAACGTGGGAGTTCTGTGCGATTGTTTACACTTTGCCCTTTATTTTTCTTCTTTTGTTTGGCTTCTTTTCATGAATCATTTCTATATATAAATTAATCGATTGCTTTGTTCTATATGTATCGATATTTCTCTGTGTACATATATGGTCAAACCTGTCTACAATATCATTATTGGTTTAATATGAGAGACAGGGATGAAAATATTACCCAAAAATATCTAACTCAATCTATTGCTCGCGTTCTAGTATATGTCTCACCACACTTTTCTAGTATTAATTGGTGCTAGTTCAAATAATTGAACCACCTCTCTTTTTTTGTTTAAGGAAAAAGATTACAAAACCATATATTTTGATCCCAATACGAGATTCATAAAAATAAGCATGACTATTATATCATCATCACATTTCTAAAAAAAGTTATATCACGAGTGGGCAATCGAACGTAAATGCAATCTTCGGAGGATTTCTATGGTGGACCAAATTGGTATTTATAATTTTCGACACCACAATTAAAACCATGCAATTATAACAATAAGAATTAATACAAATGTCAATGAATACAATAATAGAGTGTAACGGAACGTGCTGGGGCCTAACTCCTAAGCGTCGGTCCAATAAGCTAACTACCACTTTTTTTGTGGAGAAGAGAAGAGATTATACCTCAATAAAGAAAGAGAGAGAAACCTTGGTGGAGAGAGAGAGAGTGTGTGCGTGACTTATGTGATTTGAGTGCATATCTCAGCCGTCCATTTTCTCCAGATTTTGCTAAAAAAGGACAAACTATATTTTTTTTAAGGAATCTTTTCTATCTGTCCCTCTAAATCTGCCTTTCCGGATATGGTAAAGACTAAATTTTTCTTTCCATCATCCTCTGTCCTTTCAATTAGTAATTCTTTTTCTTCTGTTTTTGTTTCTTTCATGAAAAGAATGTTACATTGAATCTAAACGATATAACACATTCTAGGACAGTCTTAAGGTGTACTATGAGTGTTCTTGATTCTTTGTAGAAAAGAAAGAATCGAGAAACGTGCGTGCTAAGTGCTAACTGCCAAGCGTGTCTAAATCTTAGATATATAAGACTCGACATACATAAGTTTCTTGTAGCTAACAGTCAATGATTTGCATGGGCACGAAGATCTTGATATGGTTTTTCTTTGAGATTAACACAATCATAACAGACAACGACCTTCGAGAGGTTGATTGATGGTAAACATAATAAACTCGTTATGTTTCAAAAGCTTTCATTATGTAAGCACAGTAAAATGCTTTCACATTATGCAAAACACTCGTTATGTTTCAAAAGCTTTCACATTATGCAAACACAATCCTTACTTTCTCCGGGCATGATAAGAACCACCACCTCCTTGATGATAAAAAAACCGGTGACGAGATCCACCACTCTTGCCACTTCCTTCACCTCTGCCTCCTCCAGGTGTCCAATTCAACATCTGTGACCCTAACCCGTTAGCTTCCTCTTCGTCTCTCTCATTGTACTCGAGTACTAACCTTTTGATATCTTGCTTCTCTTCTAAATCCGCAGCTTCTTTCTGTTTTGTGCTCTGCACTAGCAAGCAATCACTCGGGATTAGCATTTGCCTTGTCTGTTGTTTGTTTCCTCTCTTCACTAGGACCTTCACTTGAACCTCTCTTCGCTCTCCACTCTCTTCATCCAACACTTCCTCACCGTTTTCACCTATAACCCGCCCAAAATGATGGTGATCTTTACCAGATCCTTCAAAAACACTCATCGGAATTGTCATGTTCAATGCTGGTCTACCACGTAACTCTAGCTTCCTTTGCTCCATGCTCTCCTGCATCCACAAAACGTATCAGTACTTAACCATGTTCATGTTGAGATTTCCAATCCCTTGGATCTTTCAAATAATATACAGTATATATATAAATAACTTGCCTGAAGTAAAGCCTTCAGCTCTTGATCAAAGTCTGCTTGTTCCTCAGGATCCACGGTTACCACCTTCTGCCTTACACGGAATTCATTATCATCATCAGACCCAGGTCCATCGCCATCATCATAGTCATCTCCATTGTCACTCCCAGATCCCCGGTCATGATTTCCATCGTCCAACTCTCCGTTCTGTCCATCTCGGACCACAGAGCCACTACCAGAATCACTGTCGCTTTCTTCTTTGTGACCTTCACCATTCTCTCCAGTATCTTTTGCAATACTTTTACCGTTAAAGGATATAACACCGGAAGATGACCTGCTTAAAGGCTTTGTATCTGAATGTCGTTCAATACTGACTTTGTCTGCTGAAGAAGCATGTTCACGCTCTTCCAGCTGCAGTATAGCTGCATTGACCTCGTCAATAGTCGCGTAGCGGGTCATATTGGGTCTCAAATTGGCAAATAAATCCTGCGTTGAGACAGAAGTTACGACACATTAATTTGCTACAGATACTCTGAACCCTCAAGTGAAAGTTGGATCAACTTCTACAAAATATCTAACCTTATGTCCCTCATGAAAAGATGCAAAAATTATAAAAACTAACCTGCAAGTCAAATTCAATATCCAGGGGAAGAGGACCCTTGCTCAGTATGTATCTCTGGAAATGTATCAAAAATTGATCAAGCCTTTTCTTTGAAGAACCTCGATCAAAGTAGTGCCCACAGGTTTCCAGAAGAATGATAACCATCCTGACACGGAAAAAATCTTCTGGTGGATCCAGCACCTCTTGCTAACATCATAAAAGTATATACAACAGTCAATCAGTGAAAGAGAAGGACGACTGAAAATTAAACGTAAAGCAACGATCCTGCAGAGTAGAGTCACACATAGCATTTCGGTAGGATACAAACAGCAGTTTTACTTTTTCCATATGAAAAAAATATGACTTATGGCTTCAATCATTCCACAGATAATGTCGACATAATTAGTTTTACAGCGTGGTGTACCACATTTGTGCAAAATGATATGCCTAAATTCACCAATAATTAAAAACATAATATGCCTGCATACATAATACTAAGAGGAATGCATAAATGGGAAAGTAATCACGGAAAGAAACGGTTATGATTATCATTTTTTAAAATGCCAAATCACATGCAAGAGGAGCATTTAAAATTAAATGACGGGATGAACTGTGAAAGAGTCTGAGGCTACCATACCTCTGAAGTATCATGACCATACATAAGAGTTAAGTAAAGTGTCTCGAATATCACAGATGAATCTACGTGCTCGTAGTTGTACAGCTCCCCTAAGAATCTCAAATGGGCGAGTCGCTTCTGTTGTGCCCCGTATTCATTCAACTCAAGCCCAACCCTAATCTCCTCCAGTACCTTCAAGTGAAAACAATGTAGCACGTTACATAAAAAAAAAAACGGCATACTAAGTCACGGACAATGTGAGATGAATAAGCACAGCAAAAGCTATTGATAAAATTTAAGCCAAGCATGTAAAAATCACTCAGGAAACGACATAAACAAGCAACAAAATACAACAAGCATCAAATTTTACGGTGCGAGAGCAAGAAAGAATCATGTATACAACATGGATCTAAACCTACATGCATGTTCCTCCTAAGCATTTTCAACAGCAAGTTTATTTTAGGCTTTACCGACACGTCCAATTTCAAATGGCTTTAAATTTAAGAATACTTTTCCAGTTATAACTACACAGTTAGAGAACAAGCTACGGATTTTGTAAAATAATCCAGAACCTTTACACCTAATTCAGTTCTCCAAGTTGAAGTGGGAATATTGTAATATTTTTCTCAAGAGACAGGGAGAAGCCAGTTATGCAACACCATCTAAAGTAATCGTTTTCTGATTTTTAAAAACTTGCAGGATTTAGAGATCCGGACAACACAAAATAAAAATCCGTATGTGTTAGTCCATAAAATACAGTGGAAGGAACATACCTCATCAACAACAGCCACCGCAAACTCATCATGATGGCGGCTCAAACCAGAGGTCAGTGAAGCAATTAAGTGAATCTGACCATATTTTCCCTTGTGAACCTTCATAAAGCACTTTAAGATGTATTGCTCACACTCACTCCATGGCAGCTTCCGCAGTTGCTTTAGTACATTCGTAATGGAATCTTTATCAAGATCTGAGAATAGCAATTTTCGAATATACTGCAGAAATTTGAGTAAAAGTATAAGAATAACCAAAGTCGCCAAAACAATTGAGCAACAGAATATAATTCGAAACATAGTAGTTAGAGATTAGTAAGTACCTGATGCAATGGTGGACGAACTTTAGAAATTCGTGCTGATCTTTCAGGTGGTTTACAAAGGTAGTAGGCATTTTCCACAAGAGTACTTTGACGAGGATCCAAGTTCTTGACATTTTTCAGGCGCATCAATATGTCCAGCATATTACTCATCCTTTGTGCGGTGTCGGGAGACCGATAAAGGAAGCGGCCACATGTCTCCAGAAGATTGCAAGCAACATCAATGTTATGATGAGTAAATTCATCTAAGCAAGCCTGCAAAAAAAATCGGAAGTGCATTTTTTAGAGTTGGATGGCTCGAGTTTTGCCAAAGATGATAAATCCCCATCCCCATACAACTACTTCTCAATAGGTAACTGAAACGTACCTAACATATCTACAGAGACTTCAAGAAAATAAATATTTCTACAGAATGCATGTGTTGATGGGTTGAGTAGTTATACCTTCAAACAACTGAATACAGTATTAGGATGCACAATTTTAAACTTGCAGAGTTCTCCAATAAATCTGATGTTCCGGATTTTTGTTTCGATATTCATTTGGTCCTGCACAAAATAAAATTTGCAGCTCCATCAGACAGTATATTATCAAACTTGAACACCGTTTATAATGGAATGTTGGGAGCCAAGTTGAAAACATAGGCATTCACATCCACAGAGTGAATTGACTTCACCCCTGCCCAATGGATAAAAGTGCAGTCATAATCAAATTATTTAAAAGAAATTTAATTACTTACCTTTTTATGGACCAGAGCATCGAACTCGTCCTCCAACATCTGCACAAGAGTAGAAGGGATGTCCTTCATGCATGTTGCTAGTGTTGCAACCATACGCGAATAGTATGCTAGCAACTCCAGAGATGTCCTAGGGACATTGAATAACGCTTTGACAAGTTTTTTTCTATTTGTCTTGGAATTCAAATAACAATAGTCCACCTGAAAATAAAACATAGGAGTAAACAACGGAGACAAAAAAAGTTCAACTGAAACAACATCAAAATGAAAACCATTTCAAGGACTCTTACCGTTAACTGGTCAATAAGATCCCGGCTTACACAACCAGGAAGTCGCTGTAACAATCTTTCAAAGTTTGCCACGTCAAGGCTCTTACCTTTCTCCTTCTCATGATCCACTTTCCTGTCACTATCCTTTTCTTTCCCTTTTTCCTTCTTAGCATCCTTAGCCTTTTCCTTATGTACTTCTTCCTTCTCTTTTGGCTGCTCAGTATTTGATCCATCAGCCGTACTACCAGAATCAGTAGGAACCTCTGTTGTGTCCTCCGTTGTTTGTTGACTTTCGACAACTTCAGAGGTAGACTCCTTCAATCAATAACAACAAGGCAAGAAATCAATAGTGTATGATTTATATAAAACAATGCAAGTTAGGTTTTCACAATGCCCAAATATGCAGCACAAAATCTTTCAACAAGCAAAGCATGCAATTCTGAGTTAAACAATTCAGCAATGCATTATCGACCAAGTCCCCTTCAATCCATAGACTTTCAAAAAGGAACACCATTCACGTTCTCACATAGCAGCAACAGTAAATTTCTTCTTATATGCTAACAGAGAAAGAGTGACAGAATATAGTGTGGTATGCCATCCACTCACTGATAATTTATCTTTTGCCTTTGCAGATTGCTCATTTGATTTAGGCTCCGCTTCACCCAACAAGACTGCTGGAACAAATGCCCTACAGAAACAATGCATCTGACATAAACAATTCGAAACTGAAAAAGAAGAGTAAACGCTATAATGAACTAGATAATCCAGACGTTTATGAACATTCAATGCTCTATGCCCCTTCCAAACTACACATTTTCCCATATCTTTGTTTCTTAGGAACATAAATAAGAGCTGACCTCAAATCAGTCAAGCACTCATAAAATGTTCTGGTGTCCTCGTCGTCCCAAATAGGTTCGGGGACAGATGTATCTTTTACAGCAGCAGAGGATGAGGGTTCGTCCCCTGCTGTGAGCCTAGTTGTACCATCCTCTGGCATAGCAGGAGGCTGCATATCAAGTGATTCGGCCAAGCTGCAACAAAATATAAATAGGTACTAACTAGTTATGCAGAGGTTATAGATGAGAATGCTTAAGAAACTGACTTTGTTCTGCAACGAATATTTATCCTAAACTTAATCTCTGAATATTAAAACTTTAGTTGTTCCTGTACCAGATATCCTTTCCAGTCAATGAGTCAAAGATGTAGAAGGTATGTCATGATCAAAATAAAAAGTTTGGCAAACAAACTAATGCATGCCCAAGATTTGAACAATGACACTATGTTAAACTACAATGACAGCGACAGGATGCTATTTACTTGCAAAAATATTATGACAGAGTTAAGAGCACAGCAATAACAGCATGGGTTATAAGAGTTCAGTTAACGCCAGTAACAAGAAAGCTACAAAGCTACCAATATACTTATCAGTGAAATGATCAAAGTTACGATAATGTTCTTTCCTGCAATCAACTCCACTACAGCTAGACCCAACGAGAACAGGAAATGCCAGTTGAATTATACAAATGATCAACTTACGATGAGATATTTCGATAGAGATGGTCATATGATTTCCTCAGCTTTTCATATGAAGATGCACTGTCTTCACTAAGCTCACCTTTAGCATTTACCAGTTTTGAATTTTCTTTTTCCATTTGTTGAAGTGACTGTCAAACGAAAAGTATTACGACGATAAAAAGGAGAAACTAAAAGTGAAAAAAGGAAAAGGTGCAAACAATAAGGCCTAACCTTGTGCTCAGATTGAAGTACATCTGTCAGAGCATCATAATACGTGTTGAAAGCTTTCTTAAAATTCTTTTTCTGTTCTGCAGTGACCTCGAGACCCTTAAAAAACTAGAGTAAGTCTTAGTCAGATTTAGCTATACACGGAAAAAAAAAGATATGGATAATACTAATGAACAGCAGGAGCGGATGACACAGACAACAGATCATCATATAGTGGGGATAAAACTTCAGCTGAGAATGAAACCCACTTACATCTTCGTCTTGTCCAGAAATAGGAAGCCCAAGAAAAACTCTTCCTTGCCGAGCAAAACTGGCAAGAAGTGTCAAATTTGTTTGGGTAGTATCTCTATCTTTCATATGTTCAGCACTGGTAAGGTCCTTAATAATATTGATGAAGATATTACTATCTTCTATTACTCCAACATAGTATAGCTCCAGAAGAAGTTTTAGGGTACTGCGCTTTTTCATGGCCTTTGCATTTCTGTCTGCATCTAAATCGTCGGCAGATTTTCCAGGAAGGAAGACTTTCAAGAGCCCTTGTGTTAGACTAGAAGAAAATTCTTTATATCTCTGATGAAGCAGTGAGCATATCTGTCAGAAAACAAGGACATCAGCTTCAGTAGACGGCTTTGAAAAACAGAGAGCATTGTCTTACGCTACTTTATTATGCCCCACAAGAAATAACAAACTGAAAAGAGACGCGTTATCATCTAAACCGAGAAACATGATATATTTCAACAGAAACCTAAACTGGGGTAAGGGGAATTAAGAAACTGTTGAAACAAAGATAACAACTATCGAAATCTCAATGTGACATGTTGACCACAAAGAGTTGTATGAAATAGCATACGAAAAAGGATCTCTGATGTACTACAGATCGCAAAATCCAATCAGTAGATATATATCGTAAGAAGAAAAACCAATGTACAAAGAGAACGTGTTTGAATTCTAAAAGAGAACATAACCATAAAAGCAAGGCAGATATCACACTACGTTACGGATACAAAAGAACAAGATAGGAAATAGCAAGGCAAACCTGAACAGCTGCTTGTATGTCTGAGCTTTTGAGCTTGGCCTCACAAATTGCAGTAACTGCTTCACTAACGAATTTACTAAGGTTTACACCTCGCAGATCATCCATCAGACCTTCTCGCAGCTCCTCATTGATCTGCTTTAATTTCTTGATAACTGCTGTATTACGCTTGATGCTAGAATCCAGAGTCCTAAGATATGCTATATCTGCAACATTGGAGGAGGACACAGTCTCAGTAACAACTAACAACTATAGATTCTAACATATAATTATCCTAATTCGTGTGCTCCCAAAGTCCTGAATGGTTATATCAATAACAAAGACAACTGCTGCTATTACAAGCTGGCAAATTTCAGAAATCGACCATTCACAGAAGCAATGTGAAATCCCTAAATAGTCAATTTCACATATGTAAGCTCGTCTCATAATAGAAAATCATGTCAAACTAACTGAAGAACCATTATGAAGCAGAAACAAAAAAAAAAAAAGAAGAAGAAAAAACGAACCAGGTCTTTCAGGATTGAGGTTGTTTTGACGAAGAGCCATTTTAGCTTCAACTGACTTCTTAATCTCCTCAAGGCGAGCAAGAGCTTCCTGCAACAACCAGAACAAGGAGACAATTTTCGAATTAAAGCATGAGAATAAGGTTTCGGAAAAGAGATCATATATCAATCTCGAACATCAACCTCATCGTCTTGTTTCTCGCTATGGGTTTCCTCTTCTTGGTGATCCATTAGGGTTCAGGTCGATAAAGCCGTAGAAAAGTAAGGAAATTTAGAGGTAAGTGATCGCCTTTTTTTCTCGATCAGACTTAGGTTTACTTAGAAGGGATTTAACTGTGTGTTCTTCCGGAGAGAGATGATGATAAACCGGCGAGGAATATTAATGGGGAGGCCAAACGGGTCAAATAATAATACCCAATCAGACCAAACGGGTCAAATAATAATACCCAATCAGACCAAACGGGTCGTCCGTCCAGTAATAATGTAATATTTTTTTATGACAAGATCTTCTAACCAATGATTTTTTTTTAAAATAACTAACAAAAACAAAAAACAAACAAAATCGAATACAATTTTCCATCTACACCTTGGTTAATATTTTGCCAATTGTTTTTTGAATAAATGGTTCAAATAAAAATGAAATAAATTAATGATATACACAATTGATCAATTTACGATCCATTTACATAATTGAGTAGTTTTTTTTTTTTTTCATGATCCATTTACATAATTGTGTCCATCACCAGCCTCACTTGGATTAACCACGGCGGATTTAGCAACTTGTTAGGAATACAATTAGGGAAATTTCATAAATACACATTTTTAGGTGTCAATTTTCAAAGTTACACATTTAGCATGTTTAGTTTCAAAAATATATTTTTTTATTAAGTAAAATAACTCTAAACCCTAAAATATAAAACTCAAAATCTAAAATCTAACCTTAAATTCTTAAATTTAAACCCTAAACTCCAAAATCTAAACTCTAAATAAGGATTAGTAAATCCAAACTTATAGATTAAAATTAGAAAAAATATAGTTTTGAAAATTGATACACTAAAGCTATATTTTTAAAAATTTACCACTGTATTTCTCAAAATTTCTCATACAATTATTAATTTGTCTTAACGATTTTTAAAATTTTCATTTTTAAGAACAAAAAAAGGATTGCAAATTTGTAAGCCGTCGAGAGAAAAAGATATAGACAGTGACATAAAGGCATGATACGTTTTCCTTGGGCCTAAAAAAAAAAAAACGAAACTTTACATATTTGGGTTTTGATCAACCCTTCTCTTCCCTTGACCTTGGACGATGCATCATCATACAACACTTGTTCAATCTTCACCTTCTTTTCTCTATGGCGGTTTCTCATCGCCTCTTCAGGCTCCAATCGCCGGCGACGAAGGCGGCGAAGAATATTCTTTCTTCCTTTTTCATTAGGTCTCTGCCTTCTTGTTATTCTTATTCGTCTGGGCCCACGCTGGACCCTGAGATCGATCTGGAGGAAGCTGCGGCTCAGCTAGAGAAGTCTTCGTCTTCGTCTTCGTCTCCGTCTCCGTCTCCGTCTCCGTCTGAATCAAAAGGCAGAAATTTCCACTGGGTGTTTCTTGGATGTCCCGGTGTTGGTAAAGGCACTTACGCCTCTCGCCTCTCTACTCTCCTCGATGTTCCTCATATCGCCACTGGTGATCTCGTTCGCGAAGAGCTCTCCTCCTCTAGTCTCCTCTCGTCTCAGGTTACGTTAATCTCTCAATTGGCGATTGTTAGATAAGGTCTTTTTCACTCAATGGATTCTATGATCCTGAGAACTGATGTTATGTTCGTTTGTCCTGAAATAAGTTAGCAGCACAATCTTGGGTTGAGTCTGCTGAGAAAACTGTGCTCCTCAATCTCCATTTCTGATCTTTACCCTCAAATTTTCATTTATGTGCTTGGGATTTAGGCCACCATGATCTAGTTTACTTTAGGAGCTTTTATATCTGCAGAGTTTTGTCATCAACCATCACATCCTAATTTATAGATTTGTCAATTGGTTATGGATTTGGTGTGCAGCTAAAGGAGCTTGTTAACCATGGAAAATTGGTTCCTGATGAATTCATAATAAGTTTGTTATCAAAGCGTCTTGAAGCAGGCAAAGAGAAGGGTGAATCTGGTTACATTCTTGATGGTTTTCCAAGAACCGTGACGCAGGCGGTGAGCATATTTTCTTGCATTTTTTTTGTAGGATTTGAGGCTAAAGGAAGATTCTTTGGTTTGAGAAAAACCTCTCTGTGTCTTGTAGGAGATACTGGAGGGAGTAACTAATATCGATCTAGTGATCAACCTGAAGCTAAGAGAAGAGGCGTTACTCGCGAAATGTCTAGGAAGAAGGATCTGCAGTGAGTGTGGTGCAAACTATAATGTTGCTTGCATTGATATCAGAGGTGATGATGATGCTAGTCCAAGAATGTATATGCCTCCGCTTCTTCCTCCCAAAAGCTGTGAATCGAAGCTTATAACACGAGCTGATGACACTGAAGAAGTTGTCAAAGAAAGACTCAAAATTTACAACAAAATGGTATACTTTTTCTTCTTCTATCCACTTTCATCAACTTTACTCAAACTTTCATAGAGTAACTAACAATGTGACTTGTGTTTTTTTTTTCCTCTGTTTCACAGACTCAACCAGTGGAGGAATTCTACAGGAAGCGTGGGAAGTTGTTGGAGTTTGAATTACCAGGTGGAATCCCACAATCATGGCCTAGGCTTCTTAGAGCGTTACACCTTGAAGACCTTGACGATAAACAGTCTGCTATAGCCTAGTCTCTCTCTTCTCTATCTCCTTGGATTGTATGATTGAATCAACGACTTGTTCTACATTCTTTGCTCGAGCAATCTTCCTCGAGCATATATGCTTAAGATAGTGAATAAAACAGATACATGTCCCATTGTTGAAACTTGCAACTGCACAAGTGTGATTAATATATTATATAATGAGGAATATTTTTATTTGAGCCAATGCTTCTTTTGTCTTTCCATTGGCACTGCACTCTTTTCTTTCACTAAGCAAAATCAATCAAACACGGATCCCAAAAAACAAAACCATACATTGTGGGGGGACTAAAGCAAAGGATCTTGACGTTGTTGACAAAACCTTTTGTATATTTTCCTTGAACATCTCTGTGTATCTTTAGTCCCTTACAGCTGAACCTGAAGCAGCCTCAGAGAGTTAAGACGGAACAGCTTCTGCAAGTTCTTGTAATTTTTTAAGACCCAAGGTGGCTATAAGTTCCATCGAGACAAAACCTTCACAAGATTTTGCCTCTTCTTCTTCTTCTTCTTCGTCTTCCTGTTTTAGACCGCATGTGAGTTTAAGCTTCTCTGCTTCGGATTCTGCTTCCTTTGCTTCCTCAAGTAGAAGATTAGCTTCTTCCAGGTCGCTCAGCTCCAGAGCAGCTGATCTTTCGGCCTTTGCATTGCCACTCTCAATCCGCAACCTCTGGAATCTACTGATAGCCAATTCTTTTTCTTTCAAAAAAATCAAGTTCTCTAACTCCTGTAGCCTCTTAATGGTTTCTTCAATCTCATGCTCTGCTTTCTCGAGCTCGGTGTTAGCTTTTCCTGTTTCCATCTGTATCTTTTCCTTTTCTAGATTCAAGGACTTCAGTTCTGCTGCTATTCTTCCAGCTTCTTTGAAATTTCTCGCTGAGGCAGCCACTTTCTTCTCTGCTTCAAGCTCCGGCATCCTTTTCTCTATGAACATAATTTTATCCATGAAAGATGTGATATTCTGTTGGATGATCGACTTTCTAGAAGATCCCTCCTGGAAACAAAGAAACGGGACTGATAAGGACTTGTACAAAACACTGGTGGCAGATACTTCAAACTAAGACTGTACACTGAAATTACAACATGAAGCAATGGCATATTGTTTTATAGACATGAAGAACTTGTTTCTCAGAGCAAATAACCTGTTAGAAAGTGTACCATCAGACTAAAGAGAGACTATTTCCGATAACCGCTAATATGCACTTTGTAGATAAAGTAACGATAAATAATCTTGTTCAATAATCCTTGTGTAATAATTTTGTTCAAACATGAATAGAGTTGGAACAAGATTTATGTTGCAGCGAAGAAGGAAGAAGAAGAAGAGAAAGCAAAGACAAACCTTTAGTAACTCTCGGGTACTTGAAAGCTCCTCCTGTAGCTTCTGGACTTCCTCAGAAAGCTTCTCTTCGATATTTACAAGCTTGGCTCTCTCTTCTCTAGTTTTCGACACATATGACATCAGAGTTTTCCGCAATTTAATAACTTCCTCATATTCACAAGCTTCATCTGCTGAAACACTAACAAGTTCACTGAGTTTGGCGCCTCTCTCCTTCTCAGAAGCCACGAACTCATCCACGTCTATCTTTTTCTTTGATAAAGCTTCAGTTTCCATATCAATCTGGGAGAGACCCGCTTGCACATCGTCACGCATTTTATCCATGCTTGCTTGCAATTCCTTATAGCCAAAGACCACATTGTCAATTCTTTCCTCGACTGCCTTTATTTGGAAATCGTTCTCATCAATCTCCTTCTCCTTTGCCTTCACCAGAGCAAGCAGCTCCTGAAGTTCATCTGACAAATGTTCTTTCTTCTTACTCAACATCTCTTTTTCTTTCATCTCTTGTTCAACCGATCCTTCAAGACTATCATTCAATGACAAACGGACGTTATCAACTATGACAGATTCTATATCAAGTTCAACTTTTCTGACCTCCACATCTTCAGAACATGAATGCCATTTCCCCATTTCCTCTAAACAAAACGCTTCTGCATTCTCCAGAATTGATTCAGCGTCATTCTCAGCATCCTACAGAGATCACAGTCATAGCAAACTTATAAATCTCTACACTTTCTCACTTTCCACTGTGTTCTTCAAAATAAGGAACAATTCAAGCAAGTTGGTGACATACCGTGCAAAATTGGCGAAGCAGAGAGGCAGATTCTTCTTCAGCAGCGATCTGAGAAAGGAGGACTTCCTCCATCTTGGATTCGACAGCATCACAATCAGATTCTGCTTGACGGAGCAATGTCATGAGAGCTAGCCTGTCTCTTTCCGCAGTCGCGAGGCTTTCGCTAATCCTCTCAGCCGCATCAAAATCCTCGGCTTCAATTGCTTCCTCAAGCTGTTTCTCGAGCTCGTCGTGCGTTGTGGAAGCTGATCTGAGATTCTCAGACGCTTGCCTTCTCTTCCTGATGGCATTCTTGCGAGCAGCAGTAACGGAACCGGCCAAGTCACGGGCTCGGTTTAGCTTCCCTTCGATCTGAGCCTTGACTAATTCCAACCTCCCCGAGCAACCAGCTGCAGAAGATTCCGATGGCTGATGAACGACGGAATCTGACACTTGCGTGCTGGAATCCGACACTTGAGTGATTGAATCCGGCGCTTGACTGACGGAATCCGATTGTTGGCTGACGGAATCCGATAATTGACTGACGGAATCAGTCGACTGTTGACTGACGGTATCGTCTTCATCTTCTTGGATTTCGTGCCTCCCGTATCCGATTCTTAATCCAGCTGCTCTTTTCTTCCTCCGCGACGCCGACACCTGACGGCCATAATTCATCACCGAGGAAGAGGAAGAAGACAACGGAGATTGATGAGTAACTGCGTCGTGCTGGACAGGACTCACTATCGTTAAATCGGAAAACATATTTTCGTCCAAAGCCTCAGACATAGACTCCGACACCTCTGCCGGTGGAGCCGTGATCAGTGTCGCCTCGGGCGCCTTCGAAGGCGGCAAAATTGCAGGTGTGTTGTCGCTACTATCGGCGAACTGAGACGACGGCATAAAAAGTTCCATCCCCTCGAAGAGCGACTCCACATCGTCGCCACCATCCATCGCCGATCCAATCTCACCGGTAAATTCAAAGAGCTAAATAATTTTTCTGTACAGTGATCTGTATTACGCTCAATTGAAATGAATCTGCATTTGGTTTAATTAATTGACCACTATAGAAATGGGCCTACTTTTTTTATTTGGGCTTCGACTTCAGTACATAAGGTTTCGACTTTAGGCGTAAATTTGATTACAAAATTCACTTCCAGTCATCTCTGTCGTTAGCTATATCTCTAAACAAATGCATATATCTCGCCGCCGTGAATATATGGACTACAAAATAATGAACATTTAGATTTGTTAAGAGTTGAAAGAGAACATTTAGATTTGTTTGGTATATGAGTAAAGGCAATGAACTCTAGCACCTCTTGCATGAAAGCACATTGCTGCTTGAAAACAGTCATTGCACAAAATATGATCAACTGAAATGAATTTTCATTTGGTTTAATTAGGCTCCGATTAGTAACATGTGTTATATTAGATTTGAGTTATAAAAAATATTGTAATCTGATGTAAGTTTGCAGTAGAAATATGAAAAATTATAGTATGTATTATCAAAAAGAAAAATTATGAATAATGCTAATATTTATCTTAAATCTACTACAAAAGATAAATAAAATGTGCTTTCTAGGCTTTGTATCTATAACTTCTTGCTGCTTTCTCTCTCTAGACGATTGTTTTGTTTCTCTTCAACATCTTCTTCTTAGACAAAACAAACTATATATAGTTCGTATTAATTCAATTTTTTTATTACGGTAAATTCACTTCCAATCATCTCTGTCGAGTAAAAAAACTTGCTTGAGAATATCATTCATTCATGATTAATCAACTAACAAGTGGTTATTCAATTTAACATTATAGTCTTAAAAATCACGATAAAATATTGATAATACATCTTAATGTTTCATAATTAAAAAGCCATAGGCAAAACACCATAAAAAGATAGAAATACGAAACATTTACTAGCACATTACCAAAATGTCCTCAGCCCACACCTTTGGAGTCGCGGCAGTCAACATACGGAACATCCTGAATGTGTCCATATGTAACACCAATCATCAAATGGCCTACGGCTTGAAAGTCTTTTTCCGTAATCCGAGGAATTGGTTGTCCTGAAAGATATATGTAACGACGACTTCCTCCGGTTGAGGATCATAAGGATGTCCCTACAAAAGAATGAAAGATTTTGTTTTAAAACCTATGATAATAGGGGAGCTATCGATACAATCAACCAATTAATTTTAAAAAACAAATGAGCTATGTGATCACAGCAGGAATCCTCGTAAAAAGTGCTGTGACATTTAGATAAAAATTTGGATTTGTTTGGTACACTGAACTCTAGCACCTGTTGCATGAAAGCACAATGATGCTCCAATATTGCACAAATTGATCTACCAGATCATATAGATCCAGATTTCCACCAAGCCGATCTTAAACAAGTTTCAAAGTGGAGAACGTGTGTATTGGATTCTTGCAGATTACACAATCTTGTTTTTCTTTCCTTTTCAATCTTTCTAATCTGCTTTGTGTTCCAGATTGTGTATGGGCCAAAGATATATTCTCTGGTCTACAAAAATTTTGCTGTCACCCTCTCAGTGATAAAGCATGGTGGGGCATGGTGCAATTGGTGATTTGGTAAGTAAAAAAAAATGCTTATCGTGACTTTTATTTATTTATAATGGATGTGTTTGAAGATTTTCCAAGTAAGAGAAATTATTATTCATGAAATATAGGAATCAGTGATATATTCATGAAATATAGGAATCAGTGATAAAGAGCATGATTAACGGGCGTTTTTAGTCCGTCTCTTAGCATAAGTTAGCCATTTATTTAAATCAAAAAGGAAATAAAAGCTAAAAACGTTTCTTATATAGGTGATTTTAAGAGACGTTTTTTAGTGCCACGTGTCTCTTTTTTTTTTCCCATTCTCTTTGTTCTCTCTCTTCCTCTCGCCACTCGAAATCGAAGATGATCGAGTCGATACGCCTAAACCCACTCTCCAATCGTTAATCCGGAGAAGGAGACCACAGTTTTTGAAGAAATAGGTGTATTTCGATCTGGAGTCAACGGATCGGTGGTCACGCTGGTCGGAATTTGAAATAGGTCTCTGCATGTGATCCGATTCTCGGCGAGATTGTACCGGATGGCTGTTGGCGTCGGCGGCGAGATTCTACCGCAAAACCTCGAGGAGATGGTGGAGATCTGCGACGTCACAGAGACGCTCGCTCTCTCTTCCCTCCTCAAGAAGTGGCGCGAGTCGATTTAGTGTCGGAGGAAGTTGTGGCTGTTCTCTGATCAGATTCTCACCAGGCTGGTCAAATTGTGAAGCTGTGGTGCTAACTTCTGCAGAGGAGAAGAGCGTGGAGAATACTAAAATGAAGGTCTTGAAGAGGATTCAGAAGAGACTCTATGATTCTCCTTTGATACATGCTTCTTCTTCTTCATCTTGGTACTTCTTTCCTGCAATTCCCATAAAAGTCTCTGTTTTTTTTAGCTTTTCTTGTTCCTGAATTACAGAGATGAGTTAAAAAGGAAAATGGGTTTAGATTATTACAGTTTCTTTATCACTTTTCATGTTAATCTCAACGACAATCTCTTCTTTTGGTTCTAGTGAAACTGCAATGATTCTTTGTAGTCCTAAACACTGAACTGATATTTAGCAAGAGAGAAAGAGAGAATTAAAGTTACCTGGCGGCAAAGACTTGTCCACATTGCCGGAGACTGGATAATGTTGCCGGTAAAACACTTGAAAGACTTGTCTTGTGGGTTTTAAAACTTTCAGTTATTTTGATTGTTGAGTTTTCATGTGGGTCAAATTTCTTCTCTTTCAATCATAAATAAACTTAATTCACAAATAAAAAATAAAACAAGAACACCTAAGAAATTTTACCAATAATCTATGCCAAAACAAATGTATCTTAACTACATATCCTAACTTAAATTTATTAGTTTAATAATGGTAAGAGACAAACTATGTCTCTACCAATAATCTTGCTCTTTAGTGGTCTAGAAAATGTAACTTTGGTTCATAAAGTTTTGAAAAATAGTGGGAGTTTTGAAAATGTTGATTTTCTTAGTGAAGCTTCTCGGTTATTTTTTGCAAATTTTAGATACGTCAAAACGAAACTTAATTTCACAAAGTACTTGGATGATTTGTTTTCGAATTGGAGGGATGAATTAGGCTCAAATTCGAATTCTAACCTTTAGAGTACGCCTGGTACCTCTAGTGAAAGATCGAGGATCATGCACCAACACAGCCAATCGATGGACGGTTCAACAACAATCAAGCCGGAGATGCTTATGTCCGGGAATGAAGATGTCTCTGGAGTTGACTCTAAGAAAGCCATCTCTGCTGCTAAACTTTCTGAGCTTGCTCTTATTGATCCAAAACGTGCTAAAAGGTATTGGTTTTTCTTTCGTTTCATTTTTTTCCCTTCTATGTTCGCTGGTTTTGAGCAGCTGTATATAGTTTTGATAGAGTTGCACGAAATTGATGAATTTTCTGCTGTTAGCTTTTTAGTTGTTGACGTGAGTAGTTATAGGAAGTTGACATAGGTTTCTTTTAAAGTCTGTCTGTATACTTTTGGTTCAAAGTTCCAATCTATAGAGATCTTTATGACTTTGAAACTGCTCTCGAGAAAAATATTTATTATATACTTATGAGGTCGAAAGAAAGGAAGATGAGATACACAGCAGAGCTTGAGAGAAAAGTACAGACTTTACAAACAGAAGCAACACTCTGTTACAGGTTGGTTAAATCTGTGTTAGGGGGGGTCTTGAAGACCAAATTTAATTCTAGAGTTACGATTTTTGTTTATATGTTGATAGTTTACGGTTTTAATCCTGGTCTCATTTCTTCCTGCTGTTAAGAGAGATACAAATGGCCTTAGTGTTGAAACAATGAGCTGAAATTGCGAGTACAAACTCTGGAGCAATAGGTTCACCTGCAGGATGGTAAGGAAATTTTTTTCACAAACATTTTCTGATATTTTTTTTTTTTCTAGAGAATATACATACGGTAAGAAAAGAAAAATTACATGCTATCAAAGCAGAAAACATGTAATCTAGAAAAGATGGTAAAGTGATCGTTTGTTCTTAAAAAGAAAACAGAATCATATTGGAAATCACTTTTTGTTAGTGTCTTTGTCTTTCCTTTCCATTTGGCTTTCCATCTTCACGTTTTTGTACTTTTCTATAAACTTTACCCGTCTTTTCTATTGCCTCAAGTTTGGTTGATGATTCTTGAACTCCTTCTTCTTCTATTATGTCATCTTGTTGTCTTTTTTGGAGTACCAGGAGAACACAGTGTAAGTTCAGTGTTGTTTGCATCAAAAGAAGTGTTATCCATCTGTGGAAAAAAAAAAAGGTTTAGGATAACATTTAAATCAATAATATTAAATACAATTGTTAAACTAAACAGAAATCAACAACCTGAAATGCATTAGATGTGCTTGTAAATATTGGCATTTCTGAATGTGTAGAATCCTAAAATTTGTATAAGAATATTGGTTAGTGATATATAATCCAAAAAGATAGTGCTACAAATAGAAAGTGCTTGAGTGAGTTTAACCTCTTTAAAACTGGACTGCCTCTTACATTTCTCGCTACCACGCACAAAAAATTTCCAAAGCAATGAGCGAGCTCCGGAGGAACTTTACCATCACGATTAAACTGCATCATCACTAAAACACAATTTAATTGCATTGAATTTTTTTTCTCCCGGATCCTTTATATATTGGGCTTAATAGGGCTCAATTTCGTTTGTTAAACTTATTAATTGATTGAGATTTAACTAAATTATGTTGACGTGGCATCATTAAAGGTAGGTTAGCGCTTTTTTTTAGTTGAAACTTGACACATGTCAACTCAGGATTGGTTGAGTGACTTGTGATTTAGTATGTAAAGGACACTCAAGTAAGTCATGAGGAGACAACACGAATATGATTGGGGGAGTTGGTAATAAAGATGTAAACGGTTAACTGTGCAATAGAAGAAGGTACCAAACAAACAA
>OVBJ01000706.1:0-44554 GCA_900406535.1 Noccaea bulbosa | reverse complement strand
GATGTGATAAATTATTATTTTTACAATATTTAGTTCAACCAAAAAATGAGAAAAGAAAATATAGTATTTAAAAAAGGTAATTAATATGATATATTTTTAAAACATTGAAAGAATAATAATCTCTTCATAATTAAATGGTGAATTATGTATCAATATTGATAGAACATATTCTCTAACCAAATTAATTTCAGTGGCATAAAATGTGATTAGTCTAGTAATCTTTGTCTTAATTAAAATTTATCTAAGAATAAACCTAGTGATGACACATCAGCATGACATTTTTGTTAATACCACATGACACAAATGTTATATTTATATTTGTCTTCTCTTTTAATATATAAGGGCATCAGCAATGGGGAGATGCTTATGAAAATGCTTAAGACATATTTTATTATTAAATATAAGTTAAGCATCTTTTTAAGATTTTTTTGTTTTTACTTCTTCCAATGGTAGGATTTTATCTAAAGTGCTTAAGAAAAAGGAAAACAAAAAAAATTGTTTATTCTTTGCAAATGTTCAATCCAAAAAAAATATAGAGGGAATTACTTCAAATAGTCTATTTTTGGAACCTAATGGCAAAAGTAGACCTTCTATGTGAAAAATGTCAGGCACAAGTACACATGGTGGGTCTATTTTTACAATTAGTTTCTGAAAGTAGACTATTTAAACAATTGTCCCAAAAATATAATCAATTACAGCTGCTTTATCAATGCAAAGATGACACTTTTAAAGAAAGATGTTCCAGTTATAAACTTTGACATCAAACTCTGGATGTTGTTCCAGTCTCTGTCTTATCTCCTTAGCTTTCTCAGTGTCCTTAGCCAAGATAAGAGAGAATCCTCCAAAACCTGCACCAACGAGCTTGAAACCTGAGCAATAAGTTTGCGTAAAGGTGAATAGCTTATCCACAAACTCATTGCTGTAATACGGATCTAAGGTCGTGATGCAATCTCCTCTCAATTACTGTTGTTACTCCTCAATATTGTTGTTGTTACTTACTTGACCCGTGAAAACAACGAGGAGGCGTTGCTGCAACTCTGAGATTAGCTTTGGAAAGGCGAGTAATGGAACAACTTGAAGGCGAGTAATGGCCAATAAAACCATAATTTCTAGAACGCAAAAAGATTATATTCACAAGAAAGCATAATAAGTAAACCCCTCAAGCTTCTCTATGTCAACCATTCCATGACCAAAAGCTACATAAAACGAAACCGATAATAAAATCCGTAAAACACACAGAAAATTATAAATAAGTAGAAAGTTTTCAGACGAATGATAACACCAACCATCAGAAGTTCATAAAAAATTAAAAATCAAGGAGAAAGCCTGCAGTTTTAGATTTTCAGAAAGTTTTGACCAATCATAAAGTTTATAAACACAATTAACTACATACAAGAGGTGTAAACGAGATTTTCATAGATTCACTGAACTCTAAAACCCTAATTGACAACTATATGGAGCCGATTGTGGAAGAGAACATACCATGCAAAGTGAAGAAATATTTCTTCATTGAGATCGGTTCATCTTTGTCTATTCTTAGCCTATTCTCATCACCACACCGTGATTATGAATCTGCAGCCACTGGAGACATGATTTCCGACCGATTTCCGATGAAAATCGATTCAATCTTCGAATCGCCTTGAATCACATCAGAGATCCACCGCCAAGAGAGAGAGAAGAGAGAGAGGAAAAATCGCGAAATGAGGAAGAAGAATTGATTTTTTTTTTACTCATTAACTTCGGCGCAATCAGATTATGCCACGTGGCACGAGAATGCGCTGCTTAAATTAGCAGTTTGAGCGTCGCTGCATATCATTTTATGCGAATTTTGATTTAATAAAATCAAAGTTTATGTTAAGCTTCCCCTCAACATACGCACGTTGCGCATGCCCTAAGGGATTTAACAAGAACCTATGAATGGAGAATAGAGTAAATAAAAATATTCGAATCATTTTTTTATTTACTACTTCATTCTCTGTTACTTCAATCTCTTAGCGAATATTCAAAACAACACATGAACACGATTTTCATATCAAGCTTTTCTTGACTGGTTGTTTTCTGGGGAGACCAAGAATTTATTATCGTGAATTAATAACTAGCAACAACACTAAATCATCTTAGACATTATCCAACATCCTCTCCTGTATTATATTATCAAGTAATAAGCTCAAAACTAATACTCAAATCCTATTATTAGTTTCTAAAATCTAAAAATATTGGTAAAGATTTTATGCCCACGTATAACGCGGGACAATCACCCAGTATGTTGTATTGTTTCAATACGTTCTGGACTTATAATTCTGAACTTCTTTTTCATATTGTTAATTAATCGAAATTCAAAAGTTATCGTTTTCCTTGAAAAATAGCCAAATTATATACACAAACATATATATACTATATATATTCCGAAAGATTATATTATATATATGTGTGTATATTTGCTGAAAAGGAACAACATGTTTATTGATTCGATTTGTTCTTTTCTTTTATTTCTATTTATATTTATTGGTGAATTTCAAAAGAAACAATATTAGTCGTGATGCGTTTGTGTTTGTGTCTTTACCACTTGAATAGAAGTGTAAATTATCAGTTAGTGATGAGGTTTTTCGCCCCACAAGAGCACGAAGCTTTATGATGGAACACGACGTCCATAACAAAATGTGAAAAAGGATAGAAAATAAAACAAACCTTTCACGTTAATATGCCACATTATTGTGTCTTATCTTTCTTACCCGATTATGGGCTTTGTAGCCACATGATAAGAATTTGTTTTTTCAATGTCAGTAATTATTGTACCTTTGTACTATTTGCTAATTAACAAATCACTTGTAGAGCTATCGGAAAAGCTATTGAGATCCATTTAAAAAGCAATTACAAAAAAAAAAATCATTTTAATTAAAAAAATGTCAAGGATCGGTTCTTATATGAAATACCTTAAAAATCTCTCTCTGTGGGCAGCCGCATCACAGAGCTGGTACTGAGGATCTCTAAACCAAAAAAAAAAGAAAAAAAAAATATTTACTGACGTGACAAACTATTATAATAAAATTGACTCTGGCGGAACAACTTTTAGAATCGATTCAGGGGATAAATTCTACATGTGTTGTCATCTTGTTTTGTCAACTTTATTTTTTTTTCTTTTGTTTCTAAAATCAATTTTTTTTTTCATAAAAACAATGTTTAGGAGACTTAAGCATATGGTTCTCATATAAAGTACCTTAACTATCATTTTATTCCACTAGACTTCCGTAAAATTGATATAACTGAATATATTTAAGATATAATTTGATATATTGGAATATTAATGAAGTATTTTATAATTTAAATTTAAATTTTAACATATAAGTTTTTAAATTTAATTATGCCAAAATTAATTAAAAATTAATATTTTATTTGTGAAAACTTTAATGTATTTCACCAACGGAAATAAATTTGTGACGAAGTTCTCAAAACAAAAAACTTCAAAAATAATTATATTTAATTGGTGAAATACTCAATTAAATGGATATATGGAGAGATGCTCTAGATGATAATCTGTTAACAATGGTCAATTATCGTCAATGATAATAATGAATTAATGATGATGTTGACATAGCGAGGAAAAGAAAGCGTGGCATTGAGAAAGAAAGCAATCTCTACAAAGAAAAAGTCGAAAAGGAAAAAAGAAAAAAGACAAAGAAAAAGTTGCAAAAATCTAATGGAAAATTAAACTGGCACACAGACGTTTTTAGAAACTATCCAGCATCCGGTGAGGAACAGGAGAATTGATGACCTGCAAGATCTGAACAATTTCCGCCATTGTAGGACGATTCGAAGGTATCTGTGAGGTACAGACAAGAGCAAGTTTCAGAACAGGCAAAACCTCATCTTCAGAGTATTCTTCCTCCATCGCTGGATCAATACACTCCAACACATTCCCTTGTTCCAACAGAACTCGAACATGATCGCTAAGTATCACAAAGCTGTCTTCGCCGTACTCCACCGGTCTCCGACCAGTCACGAGTTCGAGTATCAAAACGCCAAACCCATAAACATCGCATTTCTCGTTGACCCTTAAGTTCTGACACTCTAATTCAGGAGCTACGTAACCTAAAGCGTTTTGAAACCTGTTGCTGTTCATCGTGTTCCCGTCTTGTGTTGTTAAGAGACGAGATAGTCCGAAATCAGAGATTTTCGGGTTGTATTTTTCGTCGAGGAGGATGTTGGTCGGTTTCAGGTTGAAGTGGACGGTTGTTGGACGGCATGTGTGGTGGAGATAAGCGAGTCCTTTGGCCGTACCGAGGATGATTCTGTATCTTACGTCCCAAGAAAGTGGCGGTGTTGAGGGTTCTCTTTCATGTAACTTGGACTGCAAGTTTCCGTTCGGGATGTATTCCGATACCAGAAGCTGCATCTCCGGTGTCCAGAAATACCCTTTAATCGATACTAGATTAGGGTGCTTCGCCTTCGCCAAGATCCGGACTTCTCGATCGAAATCTTCCAGGTTCTGAAGAATCGGCGGGGAAGGAACAAGTTTCTTGACAGCCAAGTTTCTCCCCTGTTCTCCTAAAGGTACCTTGTAGACTGTTCCAAAGACTCCTTCACCGATTCTTGAAGCTTTATTGAGTAGAGACTCTGGGTTTCTAGCGAACTCTTGTGACGAAGATGAGGATAGTGACGACCTCGAGTTTAACAGAACAAGTTTACCGGTCACCAAGCTTCTTCCTGATCTCGAAGACCCCGAGAACATGCTCTCCAACGCATTGTCTACAAACGTAAGCCGTCTTCTCACAGACGCGTTAAGCAGCGTTATGACTATGACTCCAGAGAATATGAGTATAGCAGCTGATATAGCTACAATCACTGAAACACTAAGGAACATTCCGCCGTGGAACTTTCTGGAACCACTGCTTGCTCGGTTTCCAGGTACTCCCTCGTTGTTGTTTCTATTCCCGTAGGTGTTTGGATTGATGACAAGTGGCTTTGGAACATTCATAGTGCAAGGTCCTCTCAACAATGGTGAACAGATGCCTAAGTTTCCTTGAATAGCACTCTGGTCTAAGCTTTGGAACACACCTCCAAACGGTAACCTTCCGATGAGCCGGTTAAACGAAATGTTAACCAATAGCAGATTCTGCAATTCACCGAGCTCTTTCGGTATTTCGCCGCTAAGTTTATTGGCCTCTAGCTTTAGTATCTTGAGTTCTTGTAAGTTTGAGAGTGACTTAGGAATCGGACCGGAAAGATTGTTATGAGACAAACTCCTGCAACAAGAAACTAATAATTGTTAGAGAAGAAACATTTGCATTCATCAAAAACAAATTGGATATTCAAGAAAAATAAACTTACAGCAATTTAAGAGAAGAACAGTTTCCAATTCCTTCCGGTATAGAACCGGTTAGTGAGTTACCATCCAGTTGAAGAATCTGTAGACTCTGAGAGTCGCATATATCAGCTGGAACCGAACCGATCAGCTTGCTGTTCCTGAGATCCAAGACTGTTAGATTCTGTAGAAACTCGATTTCCGGAGGCACTCTTGTTTTGAAATTGTTCCAAGACAAGTTGAGGTATCTCAGGTGATTGAACAAGCCTACTTCACCAGGTATGTTTCCACTGAGACTGTTGCGCGATAAATCGAGCATAGTGAGTGACTCAAAGAGTCTGCTTGAGCCTCTCGGGATCGAACCGGTTAAACCGTTACCGGAAAAATCCATTTCTTGCAAACCAAGATCAAACAAACTATCTGGAATGCTACCGACCAAGCCGTTGCCTTTGAGCTGAACAATCATGAGCTCTTTGCAAGATTCCAAAGATTCCGGAATCTCACCGGAGAATTTGTTCTTAGACAAGATTAGATCCTGTAGAGATCTCAAGTTACCAATTGAAGAAGGAAGCTTTCCGGTTATGTCATTGCTTGAGAAATCCAAGTGTACTAAACCGGTCATGTCACCAATCCAAGCCGGGAAATCACCGGAGAGCAAATTGTTGGATAAGTCTAAGTGATTTAGAGATGTCAGCCGGTGAAGAGTTCTCGGAAGTTCGCCGGAGAAACGATTGAAACTCAGATCAACTCTGTTTAAATGGGGACAGAGTCCAATATCTGAAGGCAGTGATCCTGAAAACTGATTCCTTTGTAAATGCAACACTTTCAAGTTGTGCAGAGAGAATATCCCCAATGGTATCGATCCAGAGAGAGAATTAAACGATAGATCTAGTAATCTTAGCCTCTGAAGTTTCCAGATTCCTGATACGAAACTAGGGTTTCCGGAAAAACGGTTGCTTGAGAGATTGAGACTGTTCAAAACAGAGCATGGAAACAGAGTACTAGGGATTTGACCTTCGAGATGGTTGTGAGACAGAGAGAGATACCTAAGAGAGGAGCAGTTGCTGAAGAAATCATCGGAGAGTGTGCCGGAAAAGGAGTTTCCGGTTAAGTCGAGGTATCTCAAGGAGCTAACTGAGCCGAGAGAAGATGGGATTTGACCGGAGAGACTGTTGTGGCTAAGATCCAGCTTCTGGAGATTGTTGTTGTTTGAGAGAGCGATGATGTTTCCGGTGAGGTTGTTGTTGGAAAGTGAGAGAACCTTTAAATGCTGAAGCTTTTGGATTCCACGACCGATTTTTCCGGTCAAGGCCAAACCGTCGAGGGAAAGCTCGGTGACTCGAGATGTTTTGGGATTGCATTTGACGTAGCTCCATGAGCAAGGAGAGTCATCGTCTTCGTTCCAAGAAGTGAGGTGTGAAGATGGGTCGTTGAGGTCTGACTTGAAGACGATGAGTCCTAAAACGTCGTCGTTTAGCTGTATTGAGTTACTTTCACCATTGATGAGTGATATCATCAATGATATTGCGAGAAACATAGTACATGTGATCCATTTTCTTCTTTGATCCCCCATTGTGATGGATTTTACTAATCTCTCTCTCTTTCTCTTGACGAGTAAAGAGATTAAGCGAATTTGGTAAGGAAAGGAAGAGAGAGAGATGAGAGAGTTATGACATTTTGATGAAAGAAAGAAGAGAGAGAAAGAATTGAGTTGTGCCAATGAGAAGAAACTCAAAGTGTTTGTGAGTGTAAGATTCTGAAGTTAGCTAGAGGACAACAACTAGATCGAGTTGCATATGATCTCTAAGGCCAAATGGACCACATGTTCGGCTCCGGTCTAACCAAAAGTGACCGGTTCGTTCGATTTCTTTGATTAGATGTGTCTTCACGTGTCAAATAGTTAAATGAAGATAAAGTCACTCTCACACCATACCATGTTACAAGGTTTTAGGTGCAAACTTTTTTAAACACCTAAAATGATATAAATTATACACCGATTGAAATCTAAAACTAATTTGATGTTTAAAACCGTTAATTGAATATTATAGACGTATAGTTGTCAAGTGAACTAGATAATTCGTCCGTCTTGATCATATCTATCATAAAACCATTGGACTCTACAACCATCATCTCACTGTATATAAAGATATAGAGTTGCCCCGACTTGCACGTAATAATAGAGTAGAAAGTAATCACAAGAAAAGGAAGAGAGATGAGATAAAATTAAAAGGTATGGTCAACAGAGATAGAGACTTGTGAATTTGAGAATCCAAATAAAATATGATGAGATAAAAGAAAATATAAAAAAGGGAAGTAGAAAAGAACAAGAGTAGGGTTTGGTGCCATTAGAACAAGAAAGACTCGTGACTGACAAAGTTATGTGTAAAATCCACCGCACAGTTAGCTTATCTGTCTTTTTGTCCCGATACTCTCTCTCCTCCCCGCCTCTCAATTAGATTCAAATTACGAACTATAATCTAAGAGCTCTATAAGATTATATACTCTATTATCAAGGGCGACTGATATGTTTCTAGGTTAGAGACATCTTTTTGAAAAAACCATTGACTATGATTTTATCGTGTTTAGTTTTTGGTTACATATTGTTTTGATCAGACAACACAATAATTATGAGGAAACCCGAAAAAAAATCACAAAGTTTAATAACCAAAATAGTTTTGTCTTTACAAGTTTAATCATCCATGATGTGTCAAAATGTATCGAGATATATAATATATAGTAACATACAGTATATATACTATATATCTTTGGATTTATGTTCCTCAATATTTGTGTATTTACTATTTAGTCATTGCATATATGCCATTCTATTTTAAAGCAAGTTGCAAGATGTTTTATTAATTTTTTTTTTTTTTAAATGAATGTAAAATTATATTCAATCAAAAACTGTGTTACATCAAGTGCGTTATAGTTTTGAGCATTAAGGGGATACTAATTTACAAATCAAACTCTTGTGGAAAATCAATACATGAGGCTACCATCGTAGCTGTAGGCCCCAAGTACATGTTTTATTAATTTAGCAATGTATTATTAAGAGATAATTGGCTAAAAATTACGGTATTAATTTGTCGAGTATTATTTTATAAAAGCTTCTTTCTAAAACAATACAGTAATAGCAAGAAGCTTGGGAACGGAGCATGTTCTCAAATCTTGGTCGTTTTTCAATAATTGTTGTTTTTACCTCTTTCAAGATATTCTTCTTGTAAAATACAGTCTTGTCACACTGTACTTATTATTTTCAAATTTGAACTTCGAACTACGATGGCATTGTGATTCTTTTAATTTTTAATGAAGGGTTCAATCATGTGGGATACAATAAGAGACGTGAATCGAAGGATCTGAGCCCAAACTTTGGTAACATGTCATTCATTTCATTGTTCAAATTGTTTTGTCATCCATATTCCTAGGTCAATAGTCTATAGATCATTGATTCATTTCAGTGTATTACACGTTTAGTTTTGTTTACTACACATTACCATTATTTTTTAGATAGTTCAAATTAAATCTAACGATTTTCTTAAATGAAAATTCTCGTAATAAAATAGTATAGTAGTTTGTGGTAGAACATCTTTGTTTCACTATTTTTTTAATGGCATGCATCCAACATATGTCTTTGTTTCACTATCTTATCCAAGAAAGCGATAAGATATTTCTTAGAAACATTGGCGGAGTTATATATATTCAATGGTGGTTTCAATTTAATTTCTTTTTGTATATAAGCTAAACAAGTATTGACGATTATATGACAGTGAGATGAATAACTAAGGAAACGAACGTATGGGCAAACTAATATATAACGAATAGCAACATCCGTCTATGGGCAAAGGTAATTTTCTCGAGAAACAAAGTAAAAAGCCATAGGAGTCAACGAATAAACATGTTTGAAGATTGATTCTCGATCCCTTCACAAATTCTTTCTGCTGTTTCCCTTTATCGTTCGCAACAAAAGCCTTTAAAGTTTAATACTTTCTTCCTTTTCAAAAGCTAATACTTCAAGCTTCTATAAACATCATAATCATTTGTTAATTATGTCAAATCATTAACAAAAAGAAAATCTAAAAATCATACATTTTTACTTCCTACTTTATAAACCTAGATTTTTTATTAGTTTGTCCTCTTCTTTCTCTTCAAGAAAGGCATAGCACTTAATCCCCCAGCTGAAGAATTCCCAATTTCAATCTCAACATTATCCTCTAATGACGCACCTTCTTCATTTCGACGTTTGGCTTTGTTTTTGTGTACTTCACTCTCCGTCTTTAGCATCTCTGTATCCATTGCATCATCTTCATCAACACAGAACCCACCACCGATCACTCTATAATCATCTCTAGCTTTATCCTCCAAATGAGCATCTTCAGTCTCAGCTTCGTCTGCACAGAACCCACCTCCCGTATGGATATAGTCTGCAGAAGAACAATCTGTGATCGATGCATCGATGGTTGTTGTTTCACTCTGTGTTCTTTCAGCAGCGACATTTGCTGCTCTGCCTTCGTCTTTGAGCAATTCATCACCATCCTCTAAATTCTCACTAGGGGACTCTCCATTGCGTCTTGACTCGTCCAATTCATCATCTTCTTTTGCATTGTACTTCACAGGATTCCGAGATCGTGTTGACTGGGAATTAAAGATAACAAAGTGAGACCACCACGTAATCAATCAAAACAAGTGATATTAGTCCTATCGTTAGAAAACTAAAATCAAGGGCTTACCCTTCGCACTTTCTTAGGATTGCCCTCTTTTTCATCATGAGGTACCTGCAAATCAACTTCCTTATCATTATTATCACCATCATCACCAGAACTGCCGTCTGATAACTCGGGGAGGAGATTTCTTCGGCCCCTTCCTCTTCCTCTTCCCGTTCCTCGTCCTCTTTTCTGGGCTCTACCTCTGCCTCTACTACTAGATGGTTTCCTTTTGTTTTTCTCCTTCTCATCGGCTTTATTTGAATCTTTCTCTGAAGTGTTATCTTCAGTTTCATGAGGAGCGAGTCTTTTCTTATTTCCATTTCTTGGACCTTCCTGGGGAGTATGATCATTCCCTTCTGATGATAGACCTCCGCCGATTCCTTTGACAGCCTTTTTAATTCGTTTACTTCGGATCTTTGCAAATCTTTCATTGAAGGAATAAAAAGCTTCCATCCGAAGTTGTGTCTTCATGGAAACAAAGGAAAAGGAAACAAAACTGTCATATACATAGTAATCATATCCATACGTAAAATGAAAGATCAAATATAGATGAAGACCTCGCGTTTCTCATACTCCTTCAAGACGGGTAGCAGCAGATCATCTGTCTTCTTACTGTTCCAACCAAACTTTTCCCAGCATATCCTTCACCCAAAAAAATGAAATTTGATAATACAGTATCAGAACTCGTGACATTGTTTCATAAAGTGAAAGTTTTATGCAGAAATCTAGTCCGTGGGGCAAAATCATGCAGATTTTTTCGTGTTCATTGAAACCCTACTCATGCCAAGCTATGCCATATTGTTTGAAGGAAACTAGAATTAGATCTTAAGTCCTCCGTATTAGTTTGCAAGCCTGGTAGCGAGAAAGGATGGTCATATCAGTGACATGTAAAGTTGAGAAACGACTTACTTTTTAAGAACTAAAAGATCAGGCTTGCCCCATGAGAAACGCTCAGTCGACCGATCCACTTGTGGATTTAAGTAGGCCGAAGCAACGGCTTCACTAGGGAAAGTAGATGGAATATGCCAGTTCTTGCTTACCTTTCTCTGTAATTTGGCATGATCAATCAAATTAGTAGAAAGTTTATGTCAATCTCTGATGAGTTGGATCATATAAAATACTAAAGATCAGGAAAAATAGCACTACATGCTTATCCATGAAGATTCTCTTTATTTCTTCTGTCTCATCCATCGGGACACCTGAGCTGCTTCCTTTATCATCTACAGAGCCAGATCCACGCTTTTTTACATTCGAACCTTTTTTCGCCTCAGGCGTTCCTAAAATGGTTGGATCAGGTGATTCAACCCATTCACGAAATTTCTGAAGCCCATCCTCCTCGGGATATGCAGTCACAACTTCAATAGCATTGACAATACCAATTCCACTGCATGTCAAAACAATTACGATATCAAGTACATAAAGAACAGGACTTTGATCCTATGCAGCAGTTGAAAACTCTGCTAACCTGATCCCTTCTGTGTAATCACTTCCTAGAAGCATTGCCATGCGGATTATTTTATCTCTGCTTAAGCCAAGCTCCTTCTCAATGTCCTGAAAATCAGAAGAGTTTAGAGCTGTAATTACCAAACCTTTGAAAAAGGGAATGCAAACGATTAGACAGATTGATATAAACAAATATATCAATTAAGTACCGAAACGACAAATCAACTTAAACCTACAGAGGCTAATGTATCAACCTATTAGAGAAAAAGCAATAATTCAGAGGAAAGTACAGAGGTGCTAAGAAGTTATAACAGAAGACATGCCAGAGATAATATGGAAGCTCATTAGAAACTGAAGAAGAGAATAAACTCGTCGCAGAAAGTCTACAAGTAGGAAAACAGAGTTTGAGGACGGATATGCACAAACCTTCAAAAAGTATGTCTCCACATATTTGCGATCATCAAATATATTTTTGTACACGCTCCTTGCTCCAAACAAGAATACATCAGAATCATCAGTGACAATGCCATCAACAAGGTTTGATTGTTCCATAAATGCACACTGTGCCTCTGCTTCCATGGGAGCTATGATGTATGGTATGCCAAATATTTGGAGGAGCTCCTAAGCAAATCCAAAATCAACAAGACATGATAAGTTTGCTGTCATATCAAACAAAACAATTTTTTTGAAAACTTTGCAAGTAGGATCGTATATAGAGGATAATGAATCATATTTCATATGTCTTAAAAGACAACAGGCAAACCTGGCATTCTGCAAACATCTCACTGCTGACAGATTCGGCATTCCGCTCAAGTTTCCTCTGTTCATCACCTAAACTTATATATTCTTGGTCAAGAACTCGCATTTCTTCCTCCAAATTTGCTTCTGACAATTCAACAGGCACACCTTTCTCCTCTAAATCTGTTAAACTCTCAATATTGAAAGGTTGTTCGTTAAAGTTATTTTCCTCTCTTCTTTCTTTCTGTGAATCTGTGTCATATATCCCTATGTGCGATCTGCTGACATCATGAGAAGGGTCCCTTGATTCAGTGACAGGACTCTGGGATTTCTGTCTACTATAATCTGTCTTATTATCCATCATGATAGATAAGTCATCATCAGCAAAACCTTTTTCCACACTACCACGAGTAGATGACTCACCCAGACAACCAGTTCTCTCCTCATCATCTATGGGCAGAGCAGACACTTTGACAGATTCTCCACCAAAACTTTCAGAACCGTCTTCTTTATCCTGTTTAGCCATGGTGGACAGCATGCGGCTGTCACTAGCAACATCCACTGCTTTCTCGGATGAGATAACTGACTTCACCTGTGGCATTTCGTTGCTCATAGCACATCTAACGTTATCAGAACTGGAAGCAGGGTACATATCAAATCGATTGGTTATCCCTCTTTGACCATCTACATTGTCCGCTACAGAAGTATTGGACTGCTCATGTATAGCACCACTAGTTTTCAAGATTGTTCTTCCTTCCAGAGTTCTCTTTTCCTCAGCTTCACTAGAACACATACTATCTTGAGTTGGCTTCTCAACAACTAGATTTGCCCCTACCGTTTGATTTTGTTCGAGAAGGATATCCCCAGATTCCTTATCATGCAAGTCAAGAAGACTTTTCTCTATAGCCTCCTGAAGATCAGCTTCTTCTTCCAGATAACCTTTTGAGAACTTTGCTACCGTATCATTCTCCATGGAGGTACTGGCATCTTCACAAGTGGTTTCTTCCCTTGCGGCACCCTCATCGATACTAATATCCTTGGGGATATGCTGGTTATTTGAACTCACTTCAAGCTTAGAGACAGCATTATTCTGTTCAGCAGACATTTCTTCCCAGTCACTGTCAGAAGCCCACAGTGAAGAGTCTTCGTCAGGATCATTGTCTGTAGTACCGATTGTCACTGGTCCTCCCGCTGCCAACTGAAAAAACATATCATCTTCGTCATTGAAATCTTTTCCACCACCATCATGTTCAAATGATATCTCTATTGAAGATGGAATTTGCAGCATGGACTCATCATTCCGGTTATCCAGGTTCACAACATCACCTTTCTTAACAGGTAAATTTTCAAGAAACTGGTCCTCAGAAGGAAAGTTCTCCCAGGCGCTGAGTGTTTCATCATTGTTAGACATAGAACCAAAAGCTGTTCTCTCCTTTTCTTTCATCAAATGTAAGTTCCTCTGGATATCACGAGTCATTTGGATCCCCATGTGTCGGTTCCTTATTCTAACACGGCCCCTTTCATCTACATATACTTCAATATTTTCATCAGGATTCGTCGGTTGATCTCTATCCAACTCAATGGTAGCATCTGATTTATTCAGCGCAGAAACATTCTTAAGAGGGAGTGGCAAAGATTGTTGTGACGTAATTTTCTGATTTTCATTATTTCTACCTTCTCTGGCAGACGCAAGTACTCTAGAAAAAACAGTAAAAAATATCAATCATTTTCTTGTACGACAGACCTTATTCTTTAATAGACTTAAAAATATCAGTCATTGCAACTCACTCTTTATCGCCAGAAAAGGCAGACGAGAAGAGAAACTCTCTGTTTGCTTCAGAAGCTATCCTAGAAGTTTGAACTCCACCAACAGCCCTTCCACCAGCATTTCTCTGAACTTCATTTATTTCCCGACGAAAGGCTACAGTTTTAAGATATGCTTCTATTTGCAGCTCAGAAAACTTTTGAGGGGCCTATACGCTCATTAAACAAGATAACAACTTCCATAGTCAGTGTTCCATGTCTTTTCATACACAAAGATTCAAATACATGAGCAAGAAAAGTGACTTATGCGACTCACCTTCTTGACCTTTTGGTACTTTTGCCGGTTTTCTGCCATCAATTTTTCTCTCATCTACAAGTAAAAACATTATTGAATAATTTGAAACGTCCTTAAGATTCAACATGCAGCGGAGATATGCTGTCAATAAAGTTAGTTACCTGAACAAGGAGATCAAGTTGCATGGATGGAGGAAGAGAAGCCAAAACAGCTGGGTCGACATTCCCATCCATTGCTGGCTAGAAAAGTAGACAAAATATTGTTAGCAGATGACGATGGTACAATATCAGATAACTTCTTAATAAAGACAAAAACCATAACTCCAAATAAACTATCATGATTCTATATTAAAGCAATGAAGATTCATCCAGATGAAAGGAATTTTCCAACTTGACAACTGGTGCCAATTGCTTAACTAAAAATCTTCAACTTAACAAATTTATATCCCATGAACAATAGTGATCTTTAACTTAAGCATCAGTAGATAAAACAAGAGAAAGATGTGGTACATAGACCGCACATCACATATTACCAATAAAATTTGCTCATCTTCTTCGCTCCCCTCTTCCTCAGATTGGATTTCTGCAGCTGAAGTCGATGCTTTGGTAGTGAAATTTACGTCTTCTTCTGCTGCAAGGGATGCCGCCAACCTATATTAAACAAAGACAGAAAACACGAAATGAATGTACATGCAAGTAAACATCTTCAACCAATATCTCAATCTATTGCTTACATCTCATCCAACTTTTCCTGTTCAAGATTACTCTTCGTTCTGTTATATTGTTCATCCTCATCCAACAGAACTCCCTTTCCCTTAGGATCATATTTCTGCAAGTTAGCCACCAAAACAATGTACATCATATAAACCTCAATAACCAAAGTACTTGCAAATTATTGCACAAAGAGTGACATGTGAAAGAATTGACAGAAAAGGGATTCAACAAAGAAATACCATGAACTAATCAACACCAAGTTTGCTAATAAGTGTTAAGTCACGTAAACAGATCATCTAACTTCTATAATTACTAAACTACAAAAGATGCAAGACTAAAAATGACATAAAAGTTAGAACGAGTGGATCTGTGCAGAGAAATAAACATTTGATGTTATCGGCCGTACCAACAACAACACTCTTAACTAAAGAACAACAAAAATTCAGAAGTAGATACGTTTATCAGGAGAGAGTAAAGTAACACAAATCAACTAAGCCAGCCCAACAACACCATCTAATATTTTTTCTTTGCAATTCAATGTTTAGTATTCACTTACCGTGGACCCTTTGACAGCATCATCAACACCATTTTCTCCGACCATAGATGCTGGCGATCTACATCAACTGAGGTCGTTAAAGCCATTACACCAACAATGATATTTGTGGTTAAAAAAAAAAAAAAAAAAAAAAAAAAAACTTTAAAACTTACATCTCATCTAGCTTTTCCTCCTGAAAACAACTGCTCCCTACATCATCTATCTCTGCAGAGTCTCGCAGAGGTTCTTGCACAGATTCAGAAGTTACATGTTTCTTCTCTCTATCATTAATATTCTGCTGTAGTCTTTGGTTCTTAAGATCTTTGGCTTGTTCCTTGAGCCTCATATCCTTGATCTATAGCAATAAATCCCATAGCGAGCAAATTTTTTTTACTCAAAAACTAGAAAAATTACAGCTTCTTATTTCTTAATAACTACACTAATCGCGACCAATTAATAAACTGAAAAGAAAAAGAAAAAAAAAAGTCACTGACCCGATTAAGCAGCAATTTCTCAGCGGTCTTTCGGATTTTCGTCTGAGCATTCTCACGCTGACGACGACGCGCAATGACAGTGCGGCGTTTCAATGCGGGTGTGCCTCCGTCAAATACGAACACCGGCTTAGTCCTTAGGAACAGAAGCTTGCAAATCCTTCGGAAAAACCCGATCAAGTGCGCGTTCTGCACCATATCTCCCTTTTCGTCACGCATAGCCTTTATAAACTGTACCATCCATATACTCGCATCTGCAATCGAGGAAAAAAATCAAAGAATCATCATCAAATTGCCTTCAATTCCGTCTAATAACGAACTCAAATCGAAAACAAAACATTGAAGTTCGTCCAAGTGATCGCCGGAAAAAATCGTACCGATGGCCAATCTTTTCCCGGAGAGGGTTTCAACAGAGACGCGACGACCCACAGGAGCCAACAGCTCCCAGAGACCTTGCACTCCCATATTTCCAGTTTCTTAACTTCGAGTTCGCCGGTTAATCGCTGCCGCCATCAAAACCCCTTTATACATACGGATTGGCCATCAACGGCCGATCCAAAGTTATACGGCGTCGTTTTAAAATCTAACTGTTAACACATACAAAAGGCCCAGGCCCACTTAATATTGGGCCATACAAGAGCAAAGTGGTTAAGGGCCAAAAGACAGGGAAACCCCAAGAAATCAAGAACGGATGCTTCCATCATGTGTGTCCTTGTTTCTTCTTTTTACATTGATGCTTCCATTATCCGACTCTTTTATTTGGGGTATCATAAGCCCAAACGAGAACGGATCAGCCTATCATGTTTCTTGTGTACATATGGTGTACATCGTGTGTTTTTTAGGTAACCAGGTCATCATTGATGAGTGATGATGATGACACGACCAACACGAAGGCAAAAACAATGAAAAATGGCCGACCAAAATACTAAAGCAAGAACAAAAAAGAAAAAGAAAGAGCCAAAGTTTAGCCGAGCATAAAGGTATTAAGATGCTTCTATCCGTAAGAATCAAAGATTTTTATTTGTCATCCATTTAAAATTCCGACTATTTTGAGAAAAAGTATTTAACATCTAATACTCTCTTCATTCCTTATTAACGAATGTATATAGATGTATAAGGAACGGAGGAGTACTGTGTAAACTATTGTTATATCAGGTTTACCATTGCAATTTTCTAACCCAAAAAAAAAAAAAAAAGTTTTTATTAAACTTTTTTGTTGTTGGACTTTTTCTTAACCTTAAGAAATACAAACTACACTACACGCTAAGAAAATCTCATATTAAAAATTGCCAAATAATATGTCCATTCAACCTACGAACTCCCTACTCTATCAATAATAAATTAATAACCTACACATCTCCGTTGATCAGACTTTCTATACTCTAGTAGCGGTCTAAATTATTTTTGAATCAATTTTCTTATCACCGATTTTTTTAAATTGGGATGAAATACTTTCTTTTGCAACGATGTTCTTAGAAAGAATAATCTTAGACGTGTCACTTCTTGTGTGATCAGTTTCGAAGCATAGTCATACTCATATTGTTTCATTTCACAAATATATAACGGAAGAACAACTAAAATCGGTAAAGATATNTTTTTTTTTTTTTTTTTTTTTTTTATGACTTGTACCATAGTGTTTTTTACTAATTGTTATCAACTTATCATTACATCTTCAAGCCCGTGAAGTGTATGTTATTGGCAAAAGAATGAAACCAATTAATATCATTTTGGCATATGAAATTAAAATCAATCAAACAAAACCACGTGGTCCAAGTCCAAATAAAATGTTTCAAATAGTGATATGAAAAGACCAAAACAATGATTCCACTATCGGTTGCTATTCATTAATCGTGTACCAAACTCGATGGAACTGAATCCTAAAAAGGAAAATTCCAAACCGTCCATATAAAAATTGTCGAAATAAAGAAAAGCAAAAGCTTTCCGGTACATCTCTTACAAATAAAGACACCAAGTTCGAATTATTGCACATCATGTTATACTATATACTATTGAAACAACGGACGTCCACCACCCAAGATCGGTGATTCATCCGGTTGAGAAGTGGTCATATAAGAAAATAATTTAAGAGGGTGACAGTTTTTATGTGTTATTGCCGACTTTTTAATACTAAATATAATTCTCTAGACAGTGGAAATGTTGAGCACCGAGAGTGACATATTATGGTGTCTTGGACAGCAATTTTGTTGTTGTTGTTCCTAATTAGTATTTGTTTTAGTTTTCGTTTCCCTCCACCGATCAGTCTCCTCTGTGTCACCATTGGCTCTTCTTCCGGATTAAACCGCTTATGTCTTCATCAGTTTTGCCAAAATTCAAAGAATTCGTGTTGATGGACCTTGAATAAAAGAAGAATCATTTACAAATATTTTTCCTTATTCTACTATATGAATGAAAAATCGTAAAAATGTAGTATATATGCAAGTCATATTAATAAGCAGTTAACATTTGGGTTTTATATAGTTCTTTTTTCTGTCAACATGGTAGCCCTCCTAGAAAGAAAGAAATGTTAGCATTTTAAGACATAACTATTCGTTATATGCTCGTGCAATGAAAACCTATTTTGATCAGAATTTAGTCTTTGAAATAGGTTAGCAACAAAGTCAAGCTAGATATCAATAGAATAATATGTCCAAAGATGTAACCATCCTATATATTTCAGTTAAGAAACATCTCATGCCCTACGTGATGAATTTCGTTTCGTATTTAGGCAAAATTAATTTAATGAACTGTTGAAAGATTAGTGTATCAATGAAAGTAATATTTTTGAAATGTATTATATACATAAGCTATCATATGTTTATAAGACAAACTTTCGATTATTATTAATTTTAGCATAGTATACACCTGATGTAAGAAATTTAGGTCGAACCATTTTTAATAACATAAACTAATTTAGTATAATTGAATTTTCATCTGTTTACGAATTCATCGTAATTTTAAAAGTCAATCATAACACATTTTTGAGTAATCATAGTTAGTTATGGTTATATATTTGCGAGAACTTTGGAAAAAAAATTTTGTAAAGATATCCATTTTCAAAGTGGTTGGAGTCGCTGGATTGACCACTAAATGTGTGTGACACTTCGTCAAGCAATCGCCCTAGAGAAGAAAGCTTTATCCATGAAAACTCTCTGATTTTTTTCGTAACCAATTACCATTTCAAGAGTATTATTACGCCTCGAATATAATTTTACACTAGAAGACAATTAGAGTAGGGTTAAAAATCCATCACTTGGGTAAATTAATCAAACATTCTAATAGCGGAACGTATCATCTTTTTTATTGACGATATAAATATAGACGATTGGGCATAAAAAACAAAATATTCTGGACGAGAACAAATGAAAGAACGACACATGATATAGCTAACAAAGTATGAGTAACCGAAAAAACAACTGTGTTCACATGACGAGAGGAAGCAAACAGAAACAAGACACTGTGTAACGCAGCTTGCCTTATTTCGACTAAAACCAAATTAATATTTGACGCAATTGATTAAACTTGCCATGAGAGCATTAATAACTAAAACACATTCTAATAGTAGCATTTAACGCTTCTTAACGTGAGCAAACTTTGCAAAATGAACCCATGCATGAAAAGACTAGAGCGGACACGTCCCATATGAACCTTACGAACCGAATACTAACCCGAGATTATACCCACTAATCCGGATTCCGAACCGACTAAAGTAATTTATATAAATACGTTCTCAATTCTCCTCATACTTTTTAGGGAACTCATTATAAAACTTAACAACCCCACTTAGCAAACCTAGTTCGATATTCCTACAAGAGAAACTCACTAATGTTTATATTAAAGTCATGATCACATCTCATCTTGACAGAGAATTTAACCACTACTCTTCCAAAATATGTGAAAAACCAATTTTTTTGTCATATAGGATATAGTGGACAACTACTTAAAATTACATTGGAAAGATTTATGGTCTCTCAGACTACATGATAATCTCTTCAAGTCTAGACCACTATGGATTTGGGGTTTTAGTTTTTTTCGTTTTTTTAATTTTGTTGTTGTTGTATATATATATATATATATAAATCTTCTTTTACAGATGTTATTATCAATAAACAAAATAAATAATTTGTGTCTAAATAAACAATTGATCTAATTTTGATCCCAAAAGATGATCTAATTGTTGGGATACCGTTCCCATCATAAGAATTAAATATATTCAATTTCGAAGCATATGTATTGCATTTTTTATCATCCACATAATTCATAAAGAAAACAAAAATATCGTCAGAAAAATGGTTACATCAGAATCAAAAATTCGAAATCGACATACAGTCGCATGCCTTTATTTTAAAGATCTTCAAAATCATTGCCTTTTGCTCCTTCTCACAACACCTGTAAAGGCATTTTCCTTTTGCACAAAACATCTCCAGTGGTGAGAACCTTCTTTTGCTTCGAGATTTTTCTTATCATTTGAAACTTATTTTTACAATAAGGGCTAGTTTGACCAAACAAACAAACAAAAAACAATAAGGCTACTTCTTTAACTCTTTGGCATTACGTCCGGCCCATCAATTAAAATCTACAATCATTGTAATTTTTCAGGGGAATTAATCCTTTATATATATTGTATTAATTAATCCAGGAACTAGATTTTGTTAATTGATAAGGGGTCCAAATTCTTTTTACAAAAAACTATATTTTTCCAATCAAAAACTTAAAGACTGCACATAACGCATTGTCGCATTCTATGAGACGAAAATCAAAAGAAAAATAATTTTTTTAAAAAACAGTCATCTCTCCATCACCAAAATTCGAAAAATTCAAGAGTGATCATCATTGTATTTAAATTATAGATGGATCAAGTACGCAATTTTAAAGAAGCTTTTAGTTTTTAATAGATTCTGCGAATCAGATACACAAATATGTTTGCTCATAAAGAAACTAATGAACCGAATTATTAATTTGCTCAACAATTGACAAAAAATGAGATGTCTCCAAAAAGAGAAATGAAGAGAAATATACTCATATGAAATCCATGAAAATTAACAAAACTTTACCTTTTCTATCCTATGATATATAATTTAATAACAGCCTAAATTTAGAAGTCGTTGAAAAGATCTAAAAGGTGAAGAAAATACATGTTGCGTGATTTGATTTTCTATCAGCGAGCGTGATTTGATTTTCTATCAGCTCGCTCGCTGACACTCACGTATGTCACTGTGAATAGTCTTATTTTTGTAAGTTAAATGTGACCGTGAATGAGATTATTACAAATAACTTACATAATACATACATGTACAATGCACATGCATGTGATATATTATATACATATACACGTATACTATATAGGGTAGGCGTATATATAATCTTAGCTCCAAAAAACAATAAGCCAACGAGAAAGTGTCGCAAAAGAATCAGATAAGCGTCATGATTGTTTCCTCTAACGGAAAAATAAAATTCAATGTCGTTTTCATTTCAATTCCCTAAACTTCTTGAGTTCCGCTTCGTCATCACATACTCTTTTATTATTCCCAAAACATAAACGCTTGCTTATATGCAAGTATACACGAGTATTTATATAAATACCAACATCTCATCGTGTATCTATAAATATAAGCACAGACCACACACACACATTCAACATACCATATATTACATATCTCTCCCTCTCTCCTTGTTCACAAAAACAAAAAAGTGTACTCTCTCTTCTTGTTCTTGCTTCTCGTTTGGATTTACCTCTTAAGAGAAATGGTTAGCGCGACTGTTGCGAGAACCATTGTTGGCATTTTTGGTACGCAAGAAAACACACATAATTATGGATTTTATATATGTATGAACATTTTGAAGTACCTCTAACCCTTTTTTTATTAGATATTTTATTAATTGTTTGTTAAATTTGGCAGGAAATGTCATCTCCTTGTTCTTGTTCTTATCTCCCATGTAATCGTTAATCTCTCCATGTTGATTTCACCTTATTCTTTTGGACTAACAACCTAGATCTCTCTCGAACATAGAAACCATCTGTTATACTTAAAAAATTAATGCTTTCAAGTAAACATATTACAGACCTACGTTCGCAAGGATATACAAGATGCAGAAAGTGGATGAGTTTAAAGCCGACCCGTACTTAGCCACGGTGCTAAATTGCGCATTATGGGTCGTTTATGGCTTACCAGTGGTCCATCCAAATAGTCTCCTTGTGATCACCATTAATGCCTCTGGTCTTGCCATTGAGCTCTTATATCTCGCTGTCTTCATCTACTTTTCTCCAGCCCCTCGCAAGGTATAATATTATATCAGTCTATCATCTTTTACTTTTCACTGTTTTTTCTCTCTCTTTTTATCCATTATTCCTTGCGCGAAAAGATGAACCAAAACTCTCGAAGTCTGATCAAACTATAGGGTTTAATTTTGGTTTCCATCTGGATTCTAGTTAGTTTGTGATTGTAAGTGGGTTTAGTTTAAATAATATGTTTTTCTAGTGAGATATAACAAGATAACACTATACAACTTTGTTACATGGTCTGGTTATAAAGTTATTTGAAAAATATTATAAGAATTTAAATCGAGAGTAACAAATATTCGAGTTTTATGAACCAAATATATGTAGCAACTACCTAGCTAGGTTTACATTTTGTATTAATAAAATTGAGCTTCGGTATAATGGTAATAATTTAACCGATCATGAACCAAACTTGAACTTATGTCGATTCAATTATTGTCTTTTGGCTTAAAATGAACGCTAGCAAACAATAGTAGACAATGATTGATTCTGGTTAGGATAGTGATAGGCGAAACAAAGTTCATTCAATTTTATTCTGAATTAAATTTTCATTACATTGATTCATGGTGCAGGTGAAAGTGGGGTTATGGCTGATAGGAGAGATGGTGTTTGTAGGAATAGTAGCCACATGCACATTGCTATTGTTTCACACACATAACCAGAGATCCTCTTTTGTTGGAATCCTTAGTGTCATTTTTCTTAGCCTCATGTATATTGCTCCTCTCACCATCATGGTACTATTTTTTAATTTCCTCTTCTTTTTTCCCCCACTTCTTCTTTTCTATAACTTTTATAATTTATTTTACATTTTATAAGAACAAGTACAAGTACAACATTTTTGTTTGGAATGAAACAGAGTAAGGTGATCAAGACCAAAAGTGTGAAGTACATGCCGTTCCCTCTCTCGCTTGGCAACTTTCTGAACGGTGTCATTTGGGTTATTTATGCCCTTATTAAATTCGATATTTTCATCTTGGTAAGGTCATTTAATCATATTATAAGTATTATCTTCGACTATTTTTCACTTCATTTTTCTTTTTTGAATTATAGATTGGAAATGGACTAGGAGCCTTATCTGGAGCAGTGCAACTTGTACTCTATGCTTGTTATTACAAGACAACACCAAAAGATGATGAAGAAGAAGAGGATAATCTTTCTAAGCCTAACTCTCAGTTACAACTTAGTGGCAGCCATGGAGAAGCTAAACGAGTTTCAGCTTGATTATATGTTGGATTAATTAAATATTAAACTAGTTTTATTCTATCCTTTTTTATTTCTATATTTCAAGCTTCCGGATGATTTAACTATTAAGTAGAAATATTATATTTTCGTGTTTTATCAGTAAAACCCAAGCTTCTCTTTCGTCTAAGAAAGATATTATACCCATTGTATGCTGCAAATATAATTCTGTGTAACTTTTGATGAAATTTTGCTGTTTTAACTTTTAATTTGCAAAATCAAAATCAATGTCTCTACCTAACCGTATAGAAACAGGCACGAAAAAATTATGCTAATCTCTTGATTTTTCTTGGAAATTCGGAAACGAAGTCAATCATATCATACAGTACAAAATATTTAATACTTATCACAGTGGCTTCTTTGACCTTTATTACATCCTTTTCTAAACAAAACTCTACATGTGTCGATTACTATCACATCATACACACAGACGTCGTAAATGGAGTCACCTCAGATTATCAGTATCTAATATATAGATTGAGGAAGATCATATAACTTCATTATACTTTTTGTAAACATTCACTACTACAGATGAAAGAAGAGGAAATATATTTAACCATTCAACCCATTTTTTCTCTATCCTATAAATATGCTAATTATAAGGTTTTTTTTTCTAAAGGTTTTTAAGGTTGTTTTATTCATGTTGCTTGCCGTTTCGTGCTTCTAATGCATATCCTGTTAAAGAAAACATTTGATCATTACAATGATTTTTTTGCATAACGTTCACATGTATTAAAAAAAAACTGAAAATAGTAGAGACTCATTTGTGACAAAAAAAGAAAAAGCTACCAAGTAATTAATTAGAAATTAAGAGCAATGTATTATTACAAGTACAATAACATCCATGCATTTCACGCAACACACTAAAATTTAGATACTACTAGAAATCAGAACTAATGCTTATTCCACGTTACGCTACTAAAGTAAAAATCTACAAAAGTTTATGAAGTAATTTTGAGAGATAACTCGAATTAACCCAAAGTTTTAGAAATTAAGCGAGGGAGTCCAAGCACCAGCAATAATAGTCGGAGCGAGAGATATAGAGCATCTCATCAGGAGACATCCTCTCGACCTCGCTCTGCCTCCAAGCCACTTGATTGCTACGGTTTTGCGCATCGGCGGCTAAAGGGTAAGCTTCGATCTTGTGTCTCTGATATCTCATTCTCGTGTAAAGCCTCATCGTTGCTACACAATCTTCGTATGGGTCTTGTACTCCAACATGAACATCATACCTATAAACACATCAATAATTATTCATTAATATATAATCTTGAACATTATATAGAATAATTAAGGTTTAACTGATCTCAAATGTTTTGGATTTTACGGTCCGTGGACACGAGCATATAGGCATACAAACTCATCCCTAAAATTTCACATACATAAAACTGGTACACACAATTTTGAACTATTTGCGATTATTAGATAAGAGATGAAAAAGGCAGGTTGATGTATTCAATTTGGAGAAAAAAAACTTTAAAACGTGTGAATCTTTTCACGTTTTGAAATTCTTCCTTATAACTTTAAGCCCATACAAAGCATCAAAACCCCACAGCACCTAAATTATCAATCTATACATATGCATGCATCGATATTCACTTTCCAAATTAATATGTAAGATTCAATAGACTATTATAAAAACAACACTAGATATATTACCCGAGATAGGCTTGGGTTAAGTACTTCAGAGAATTGCTCAGCTTGCTTGTTTTCATCAACGGAGGGTATTTTGCAGTATCCCTAAATACACAAAAATGATATTAACATTCCAAACTCACATAAAATCACGGGGTCTATTGAAAGAGAAATAATAGTAAAGAATCTTGTTATATTTATAAATGCACCTTATCATGGAAGAAGGATATTCAAGTTGAAGGCGGTCAAGATCGTGATCGAGGCCATGTCCCACGAGAATCCTCCCTTTCCCACCTTTTGGACGAATCTTCCACATGGGTTCTCCATTACAAAGAAACTCTTGAATCTTTCTTTGTACCAGTTTCAACGGCATTGCATCCCTTAGATTCTCTGGACGTATCCCCGTCGTCTCGTACCTATAGCTCGTTACCACCATCGACGGTTTCACATACGTGTGGAACACCACGTTGTCACTCTCATCGGTTATGCAAACCCTTGCGCATAGATCCAACGACCCGTCACTTCCTCCTCCGACCATCTTGCAAGAGAGTGCAACCACTTTTGGAGACCGTGATGACATGTAGTCTATCATGGCCTTATCTCTTAGGCCTAATGCCGCCATACGAGTCGCCAGCCCCTGAAAAGGAGAAAATAATATGATATAAATGTAAGAATATATTTTTCGTACTGTGGATTAATTCAGAAGTTACAAGTCTAATTACATATATATATAAATATAACAAGAAGAGAAGATTACAGAATTGACGCTGGAGAACTGGCATCTCTCTTGATGGATCCTACGAGCATTCGGGCTTTCGAGGATCGTCAGGCAGAATCTGCATCCGCGAAGGCTGAAAATATTCTTGCATTCTTGTTTTGGCAGTGGCCCTATTGATGTGATTAACACAGTTAAGAAAATTTTGGATATGGAAAGTGTATATATGAATGGTATCTATATTGCTCATTTAGATAGACAGATATCTATAGCTTGTTACTGTATTTACCTATGAGATGTTCCCGGAGGGACTCAAAAGATCGGCAATGTTTCTTGCAAACGCCACACGTAGGCTCATGACCCGAATGGTAAGAGATCTTCATGTGCTCCACTAAATGCTCCATTTTGTTGAACTGCCTATAACAAGCGGCACACTTGTTCCTGCTCGTGTACATATATACGCATTCATATTAATAATATATTTTTTTCTTTTTTAACTTTTGGTTGATTAGAGAATGGTTACCATGTGAAAAACAATCGCTTAATATAAAAGGCGAAGGCCATGAAAATGGTTACCTTAGGGTTTCCGACGACTCCATTGATGATCTGTAGTCCATGGTACGTGTCGAAAAATGCGGAAAAAAAACTTTAGAGGTTAAAAGTTGAGAGACTTTGTGAATAACAGTTTCGATGAGTTTGTTCTTGTTTATAGCTGAGTGTGTGGAGAATGGAGAAGGTGTGAGAAGGTATTTATAGGTAAATATATAGAAGAAGAAGAAGAAAAGCAAAGCTGACCATTCTCATATATGACCTTTTAAAGTTTTGATAAGATTTTTACAAAAAGAGACAAACACACGTTGAAGTAGATGCCTTAATGCGGTGGGGTCGCTTCTCATGGTAAACAAGAATCACAATGATAGTTCTCTTTTGTTTTGGACGATCACGAAGACGCTAGTATCGTATGTGTGCACGCGTGTGTGTGAATATTTAATATCGATTGAGTTTGTAAAGTAGTTGCGGATCTTGGTCTAGTGGTGTTTTGGTGTGTCTTTGTAAAGAGGGTACGTTGGTTTTGAATATCTAGTTCGATCGGCGATCATGACACCGCAACGTCTCCGTCATCTGAGATTTGGTCTAGAACTCCTCGATGAAACGGTCGTACCTTCGAACAGACACTAAACTACACTAAGCTCCTGTCAAAACTTAAGTTTTAACAAGAATGTTTTCGGGGTCCATGAGATTTTTACTTCTATAGTCAATGTCTCTATACTTTATATAATTTAACATTAGGATTAGTAACACTAATTTATTTGATCAATATAATAAAATAAAAAACGACGACAAAAAATAAAAAATAAGAAATTCTTGTAGTGATACGCAAATTTTTGAACTATTCTGATTTCGTCAGGAAGTATTCAAAGCTCATCTTTATCTTATCTTATTACACTGAAGATAAGGTTTACTTTCCCATAAAAGCAATTCTTTTTAACCTCCGCAATATCATGCTAGCTCATGCGTATGCATATGCTGTCGGCATGTTGTATTTTATGCCCGTAGTTCGTAAGCTTGCGTTGCACGCATAATAATTGTAATAAATTATATGCTTTTATAATTATAAAAAAGTGTAGTAAATTTCAACTTAAATATTTTCTTAAACGAAATGATCAAATATTCAATTACCAGTTTGCCTATTTCACTCTCTTTGGGGGATATAAATTTCAAATGGATTTAGGGCTTCTTTCTCTTGTGGGTGTCATTCTTGAGGTTTGAAGCTTTTGGAACTTACTTACAAGACCATCTTTTGACCGAGAAATGGGCCAAGTCTAAGATTCTAATTTATAGTGTTTGATCCAAAAATATTCCAAAATTCTTATGAAAAAGTATCACTGATGAACATAATTGTGTTAAAGAACCAAAAAGATAATGGTCCTTTGGTATCAGACCGTACGTGTATATACACCTATCTCTTTTCTTGCCTCATATATTTAGGTAGAAAAAATTAGTATATTCCCCCTATTTCGGATCCTCTTGTGTCATGTTCAATGACTGTTATGTTGATCTAAAAGCTCTCTCTAGATTAAGCCAAAACTTAATCATTTATCCTCTAATCTCTTCCTGTTTGTTAGGCTTTGTAATGTTTAACCTTAATTAATGAAAACCTTTTATCAAAAAAATAATAAAATAAAATAAAATGTTCAATGACTGCATCTATTCATATGTATAGACTCACAAAAGAAACCAAATTACAGATAATAAAAATCTATAAAAATAAAAAATCACAAACTGTTGTCAACGTCGCAAGATTAGAACCTGCGCTAAATTATTAATAATGCCTTCTTCATATGTCTTTTGTTAATATATAAACAAAAAAATACATGCAATTTTTCATAGAATTCAAATTCAACATAAATATAAACTAAAACAACATCATTCTAAGTTCTAACCCGTTGAGGTAACCGCGTCTATCAGTTTTGAAGATTGTCTCTAATAGCAGTCAATGTATAAATATATAATCTCATTTCTTTTATGACTTACATTATACAAAAGTTAGAGAGATCTAAATATAAAGAGATACATGCATGCAAACATGATTTGGTCATGGGAAGAACATGAAGCCATTATGGTACAGTCAAACTTTCTCCACAACCATTCGTACACCTAAAGCAAATATAATGCTTCTTCTCTTTTGTTTTTTTCAGGAAAAGGGGAAAACGGAAAATTAATTTTGAATAACAAAATAGAAAGATGTAAACTTTCAGAGAACCTTTTTTTTTTTTTAACGGCCTTTCAGAGAACCTTTTAAAAAGATAGAAAGATGCTTATTTGACCAGGAAAATCAATAAGCTTTTTCATTTTATTTTTTACCATGGAATTTATTTACCTATTTGCGTGGGACTTTTTTTGGTTATTTAACCTATGTTTAAATTATGTCTCTTTTCATTTATTTAGTTTCGAACAAATATTCATGGATATTGCAATACTAAATATACAAATTGTAAATTAACTAGACAATTATTTTGAATTCTCAGTGTTGTTATAATATAGGGTTTTGTGCCAAAAAACCTCAAAACTATTTTTTTTTCCAAAAAAAATCCTTAACATCAAAAAATACAAGTCAAATCACCCACCTCAAAAGTCACCCGTAATATAGCCTACACATATATTGATGACGTTACATTATCGAATATCTTTAAATAAAAGAGTTGTGCAAAAAACTCTCAAACTAAATTATTTTTGTAAAAAACCCCTTACATAAAAAAAAAAAAAAGTACAAGTCAATCCATCAAACTCAAAAATTATCTGTAATATAATTTTTCCTATATCGATAACATAATATTAACATAATATTATTAATCAAATAAAATGAAATAAACTTATTATAAATTTTGTCCTTCTGAGAGACTCAATAAAATATTTCACTACTGTAATAACAATATAATTTTATTTAATTTAATATTTGAATGTTTTTTTCATTTGAAAATTCTAACTTAAATTAACTATTATAAAACTTTTAATACTTATAGCAATTTGCATCTTAAATATATTAATAAATTATTTTTTGGTTATTCTATATTAAACTTTACTAAAATCGTAATATTTTTTCATCTATTTTTTCATCTAGTTGGCCAAACTGAACAATTCCAAGTTCATTGGAAAGTTAGCTCATTGGAGCAGCACACAATGAAAAGTTTGGTTAAAATCCAATAATTCAATATTATGTGTTGACAACAGTTTCATTGCAGATTGCTTTTGAGTTAAGTGGATTGACTTATACTTGTGAGAGTTTTTTTGCAAAAATAATTTAGTTAAAAAAAAAATTTGCACAAAAATCTTTTTTATTTAAAGATATCTGATAATGCAACGTCATTAATATAAGCAATGACTATATTGTGGGTAACTTTTGAGGTGGTTTAACTTGCTTTTTAGCGTGAAAATTTTTTTTGCAAAAATAATTTAGTTTGAGTTATTTTTTTTTGCATAAAACCCTATAATATAATATGTATGGCAAGTAGTTTGGGTTTGCAACAAGCAAATCAATGAGTCAAACTATTATCCCTGTTAATGTTTTTCGTCTCAAGTAATATAAATTTTGAACTTTGGCCGTTGTATATCAAACTTTAAATATATAACTTTTGGGAAGATGATCGCTTCTGGCTGATGCAACTTTTCTTTTAAAATGGTTTGTAATTAGATGTTAGATTAATAAATTGGATTTAAATAGGTCCAACCGGAAAATTTCAAATTAGTACTACTTAATTAAAAGGTTGACAATAAAACATTACCTATCTAAAAAAGTTTGGCGGTTGAAGAAAAATAAAAGTGTCTGGTATATCGACGCGTAGGAATTTGAATAAACAAAATAATTTAGTGAATAGGTAAGATTTGATAGAGATTCGAGCGGCGAAAGAGCTTAAAGGAAAGAGCACCGCCCAATAGTCGACAATGAATAGAAGAAGTTCATCTCTATCTATATTTAGTATTAAGTACTTATGAACATTTCCCTGAGAAATAAAGCATATCTGGTTATAGAGTATGCAATACAAAAATACAAATCAGAAAGAAAGAAAAAGTGGTTAGGTCTTTCAATGATGAACAATCGTGTGGGTTGTCTCTGTCTCTTGCAAGAATCCAAAGTCATACATATGACCGACCAACGAAATAACCCAATGCGGTTGCAAAGTCATTTAGCTATTGTGTTGGTTAGTTAGAGTATTCACTAATCCCAAAAAGAAATTGAACTCATGAAAAAAGAAGATAGCAACAAAATAACCTAATGTTGTTGGCATTGAACTATACGACTGACTCCATTATACTATATCATTCAAAGGCAAACTTACATCCAATCATGTCAATAAACTTTTGAATGTTGACAAAAGCATCAAAATATAAATTGGATTCCTAATGCATACAATATATATACACAAGAAAACATTTTTTTTTTCCTTCTTATTAGTATTACATTAAAAAAAAAAAATTGGGTTGGCCCTACACTGATGACTATAAGGGCCCATGGAGCCGTAACGGGCTTTAAGGTGGACCACTTCTGAGTCACAGAACCAGGCTGTCTAACTGGTATGCAGCTGTAGTCCACGTGTCGCATCATTTCGTCATTATCTCTTAAGATGAAATTCGTTACTTAATTAACACAAGTTGAATGAATGAATCTAGTGGTCCAGATTTCTTTTCCTTTTGTCTTTACTCTTTGGAGTAGTAAATAACAGTGCATATCAACAGGCTCTTTTTTTTTTTCTAACAGTTCACACTTTTAGCTACATAAAACGATTAAGGGGATGATTAAAGAAAATGAATGATTAAGTTTGACACGTGGCGGAATCACAACGGAGCGATTATACAGCTGGAAATTTCAAGTGTTTGACGTAGACTTGTGATCTTTCCCCAGCATTAATTAGCTGGCTGTTAACGGACCAAACTCAAACATTGTTCTTCATTTTTTACTACTAGTGTGCTAGTAATATTGCTTAGACATAGCTTATGAAATCCCCCCATATATTGTTCTTTTGAGATTGATTTTATTTTTTATACAACCTTGAAAGTTGAAATGGACGAGATATTATTATGTATTTATTAAAAAAAGTCTGATAAGAGGGAGTGCAGAGTAGGGGAGAAGTCATCTTCTTTATTGCTTCAAGAGTCAATCTTCTTCAATACCGAATGATATTTTATTCTTTTAGGGCTATTTATTTTGTCTGTAACTTTTCGAAATGATATTTTACTAATCACATGAAAATACGAGTCAATTATCATTCTTCCTTATCTTTATCTACATAATAATTGAATTAAAAGGTGGATTAGAATTAAATCATTGATTAACAAATGCCTTGTAGACCCTAAAAAAAGACTATCCCTTTTCTTCAACATTGGAGGACAGTGAAAGGGTTTGTGCATAAATGTTGTTGCTTCATCTCTCTCATGATCTTACTTTGTTAGAGTGTGTATATATTTTTGTTTATATGTATATATTAGCTATGAGACAATGAGAGGGAAGATATATACACCTAAAAGTGAAAAGTACGAGACACCAAATCTTCCATTCCGCCTTTTTTTGTTTTAGTTCTCACACCAAACTAAGCCAAGAAGCACAATTCGGCTTCTCTTTGCCTTGGCTTCTTCCAGATTTCTTCATAGTTACAGACACATAAAAAGGTAGGATTTTTATCTCTAATTTCTTCAAAGTTTTCATTTTTCCTCTGAATTTCGTCCAATTCAATACTGGGGTTTGTGCTCTGTTTTCGTCAAGCTTATGTTGCGTCTCTGTTAGTAACTGAATCTAATGAGTTCGTTAGGGATTGATGGTTCTTAATTTTAGAAAAATCCTCTGGTCTTGAATTAATTATCTTTCTTGTTTTAACCGATTCAAATCTAAATCTCGATAAAACCTGTTTTGATTTTATCCTGTGATCTCAGATTTCTATAGCTGATTGTGATTTGAGCGACAAAGGGAGAGACTTTCGATTTGGGCATGGACATAGAAGAAAGCAATGGGAATGGAAACCATGAGAGAGGAAAAGACGATTCCGCCCTTCAAACCTCACCGAAGAGTCCATTGAGCTCCATAGATCTCGCCATGAATGGTTCCATGAACGCTTCCATCGAGCAGCTTTATCACAACGTCTGCGAAATGGAGAGCTCCGATGACCAGTCACCGTCGCGTGCGAGTTTCATTTCGTACGGAGCTGAATCAAGAATCGATTTGGAGCTGAGGCATTTAGTCGGGGATGTGGGAGAAGTCGGAGAGAGGAACACAGAGACTATCTTGGAGAAGAAGGAAGAAAGTAACAGCAGCGACAGTAAAAACAGAGGAGGTAGCTTGAGTCAGAAGAAACCAGGTGAATCTCTTTCAAACGGTAAGAAGCTTGCGAAAAGTAGCCCTAATCGGAAAATCCCAGGCTCGAGGATCTCCTCGAGGAAATCTCCGGATTTCGTGGAGGAGGAGAGTCCAGAGATCGGACCGTTGTTGTTGAGGCAAGCCAGAGAGATGGTTTCTTCCGGTGAGAATCTGAACAAAGCTCTTGACTTGGCGTTGAGAGCGGTGAAAGCGTTTGAGAAATGCGTTGAAGGAGAGAAACAAAACGGTTTAAATCTGGTGATGTCTCTGCATATCTTGGCAGCGATCTACGCAGGTTTAGGGAGGCACAACGAAGCGGTGCCTGTTCTTGAGCGTTCTATCGAAATACCGACGATCGAAGACGGTGAAGACCACGCGTTAGCGAAATTCGCAGGTTGTATGCAGCTCGGCGACATGTACGGTTTGATGGGTCAAGTCGAAAACTCGATCTTGCTCTACACAGCAGGTTTGGAGATCCAAAGACAAGTTCTTGGAGAGTCGGACGCAAGAGTCGGAGAAACTTGTAGGTACTTAGCAGAAGCTCATGTGCAAGCAATGCAATTCGAAGAAGCCTCAAGGCTTTGTCAAATGGCACTAGACATTCACAAAGAGAACGGATCTAACACTACGGCCTCGATCGAAGAAGCTGCGGATAGAAAGCTGATGGGACTTATCTGCGACGCGAAAGGTGATTACGAGGTCGCGCTTGAGCATTACGTTTTAGCGAGCATGGCGATGTCTTCTCAGAATCACAGAGAAGACGTCGCGTCTATAGATTGCAGCATCGGCGATGCGTACATGTCTCTAGCTCGGTTCGACGAATCGATATTCGCTTACCAGAAGGCTTTGGCTGTGTTTAAGCAGGCGAAAGGTGACAACCATTCCTCTGTTGCTTCGGTTTACGTCAGGCTTGCTGATTTATACAACAAGATCGGGAAAATCCGCGATTCGAAATCCTACTGCGAAAACGCTCTTAGGATTTACCTAAAACCGTCTCCGGGGACTCCGGTGGAAGAGGTTGCGACTGGTTTTATAGAGATCTCTGCGATATATCAGTCGATGAACGAATTGGAACAGTCTTTGAAGCTGCTGAGACGTGCGTTGAAGATATACGCAAACGCTCCTGGTCAACAAAACACGGTTGCTGGTATCGAAGCTCAAATGGGTGTGATTTGTTACATGATTGGGAACTATCCTGAATCTTATAACATTTTCAAAAGCGCCATATCCAAGTTTCGCAACAGCGGAGAGAAGAAAACGGCCCTTTTCGGGATTGCTCTGAATCAGATGGGACTTGCTTGCGTTCAACGTTATGCGATCAACGAAGCTGCGGATTTGTTCGAAGAAGCGAAAACCATTCTTGAGAAAGAGTATGGACCGTACCATCCTGATACTTTAGCGGTTTACAGTAACCTCGCCGGAACTTACGACGCAATGGGCAGGTAAATTTAACTACCTTAACAGGTCTTTGTCTCTTTAGGTTATGTTTTTTCCCGAGGTTTCTTGAGGTGCAAGCGATGTGTTGCTTGCTATACAGGTTAGATGATGCTATAGAGATATTGGAGTATGTGGTTGGGACAAGAGAGGAGAAGCTTGGGACGGCGAATCCGGAGGTGGAGGATGAGAAGCAGAGGCTGGCTGCGTTGTTGAAAGAAGCCGGAAGAGGAAGGAGCAAGAGAAACAGAGCACTTCTTACTCTTTTGGACAAAAACCCTGAAATTGCACCGAATATTGGACAAAGGCAGGTTTATTGATGAACCGGGTTGTGGTCCGGTCTAAAATGTATATATATACGGAATACGAGTTCAAATACGGGTAAGTACACGGTTGAGAGAAAGGAAAAAAAGGAAGAGGTTTTTGTGTTTTCTGATTTTATTAGAATTCAGAGATTTGCTAAAACATTCAAGTTGCATTTGTTTTGTATCTATTGGCATTTTAATTTCTTGTTATAAATAAAGAGTAAGAGCTAAGAGCTATAACAATTCTCCTTATGCTTTTTTTTTGTGTGCGTCTCCTTATGATTCTTAACTAATGAATATGCAAGTTAGTGAACTTTCGTTTATTATTCGAAACTACAGAAAGAATATTACTACAGAGAAAGACAGAAAGTATACATTTGGTTGAAATATGAAATCTTCTAAATAAGAGTTTATCTGGCTTTGAACACTACTAACCTTGTGTAAACAAGTGTTTGAATCTGATATCTTTTTGAAGGGACCACTGATATTGTCTTAACAATTGTTTTGATCAATTCTTGTCTACAAGTCTACAACCTAGCAGAGAAAGATGTTCATGTATCTGATAGCAACCGAATATACTCATATCTATCCACATGTAACATGAGAACATAAGAACAACCCACCGAATCAAGAAGTTGTCACTAAGCAAAGCAACAAAAAAAAAGTTGTCATCAAGCAAAGTAGAGCCCATCTTCTCTCATGTTCTTTAATCGCCATATCAAGAAATTGTCGTGTTAGTATGTTATTGTAATTGACTCGTTCTAGTGATGATAATTGTAACTGTGTTTTGTTTAAGGAAATCATGCCGAATATTTGCTACCGTATATCAGAATATCGAAACCGATAATTTAATTTAATACTTACTAGCGCTACCATACAAGTCCACTAATAATTTTATTTGGCCTAAATCAGATTATATAAATATATGATCTGGATCAGATTTTTAATAGTTATCCGAAAGGAGCAAAAATACAGATGATAACAAAATTACGCTAGTTACATTAATTTCATAAAATTTTGGAAACTTAATTTTTCTTCATCGCATTGCAAGCTTCTTGAGTCGGGAGAGGCGGATTGGTTATCGAACCATCAAGAATCCATTTTGCGACAAGCATATTCGCGGTTTCGGAGTAATGTATGCCATCCCAACTTACGAATTCTGTTGGGTTTTTGCATGAAGAACTATAAAGTTCTGTCCCATTTGGAAATATTGTCTTTCCACATCCCATTCCACGTCCAATAGCCCCAACGCAACAATAATCAAAAGGATCCACAAAACCTGCAATTAAATTTTATTTAACCGGATTTTAATTACTAGACGGGCTAACTGTATGGAAGTCCGGAACAATATGGAATTTTGCTCTAATTGGTTTTCGGTTTAGTACTTACCGTGATTCTTTGCTCTGACGATCAAATGGTATTTTGCTGAGTAGACATCAACATAAGTAAAGAGCGAAGAAGTTAACTCTTTGTTTAGTTCAGAGATTTTGGTTTTGAGTTGCTTGTTGAACTCAATCGCAACATTGTTCAGAGGCTCCAAACAACCGTACCGATCTCGCGGTGTAGCAGGGAATGCTTTCAGAATATATGGTAAACAACCTGTCGGTCCAGTGTTATGAATTGAGAAGAATCTTGCTCCTTCTTTGTAGAGCAACTATAAAATATATATACCAAAGTAATAAGGTATGATGTGTAATTCATAATTTGAGATGATTAATATTGAACTTTATATATTAAGTTTCATGTGATTCCCAACTCAAAACTATACTTGTATTTAAATACTTACTTTTAAAGCAAGAGTGAAGTTTTCAATGATTTTTGGTATAGTTGCTTTGAGTTGTTCCTCCGTCATGTTTTGGAACCCGATCGCGAGGTCGTTTTGGCCTATATCGAATGTATAAAGAGCTTTTGAGAAATCTTTGGGTCTTGCAAGGACTTCTTTGCAGAATGGAGTTTTTCCTGAGGCAAAAAAACGCAAGTGTTCACAAAAGATGTTACTAGCATTAATTTTAAATTCCGGTTTGGTAATTTTTATGACTAAACCGAATAACTAACCATTGGTTTGGTTGTAGAGAGACAAAGTACGAGTCTTGAAGTGAATGAATTGGGACACTTGAGTCCCAAGATGGAACTGGCTGAAACAAGCAATGGTCGGGCGGATACAAGAACCGCCAGTCGCAAAATTAGCACCATGCCGGTAATTAGCTCCAACCGAATCCAAGTACGGTGTTAGATACGGCAACGTGAGATTTTCAGCTGTCACACAATTCATTGCAAATACTGTTTATTATATTGTACTAAAAGTAAATGCTATATGGTCTAAAAGTAAATGCTATTTTATTTTGGAAGTCAGTGTAGCTTAATTTGTTGATATAGAAACAATTTCTTGAAGTAAGAAAAAAGAACAAGGAATATATGACAAGTAGAGATACTTACTAATGAAATCTATAATGAGACGGCCATCGGAATGTCTTCCTGCAGATCTTCCGAAGAAGGCAACTCCATTTGGTGGAGGAACCTCTCCGATGGCGGCTGAGATAGCTCCGGTATCTGAATTTGAATCTCCAAAGTTATAAACTGCCGGAAAATTGCAACTCTTGTGAGAATCTATACGCGATGCGCTCGACAATTTATCATTAACCCCGAATAGGAAAAGGATGATGAGAAAAGTAAACTTGGAAGTCTCCATGGAGTTAGTAGATGCAAAGAGCTTTTGACAAGAAGCTTTTCTCATATATGTGAACATGAAGTCGTCGCTTCATGTTCGTTGGCATGTTAGTAGTATTTTTTTTTTTTTAAGAGGATTAAACTAAGGGAAAGAGTTTATCCATCCTGTAAGAAATTACAAGTTGACCAACTCGAACGTATATATATAATTTAATTTTGTGATATTTGGACGAGCAAGTTACTGATGGATGCATGTGGAATTTAAATCGTTTTTTTTTTTTAAACAATTTATAATTCGATTAAGTCATTTTTTTTTNTTTTTTTTTTTTTTTTTTTTTTTTTTTTTTTTTTTTTTTTTTTATCATTCAGTTGATGACGTGTGTAGCCAGTATCGTCCAATGTCAACTTCATTGCCAACATGGTAACAATCAAACCGTGCCAAACCAATGTTCAAGTAAACTTAAACTAAAATGTCTAGAACGTTTAATAAAGATTTAGCTGATTTCAGAAGTAGCAACATGTTATGACATTTAATATATCATAATGTATATTAGAAATAGATCCAAGCTCAAATTACACTAACAATATATCAATTTCTTATAAATATCGATTTGTTTTTTTTTTTTTAATTAGTACATTTCTGAAGCGGCAAGGTCAGCCAGTCAGCGCACACAGTGAGCGTGACACGATCGCGGAACAAGTGCCACGTCAGCGTAATGCAATTAAATTTAATTTCAATTAGTTTTTGGTATTGTCAGTCAGTTGGGGGATTCTTCTCTTTGCCTTATTTTAGGAGGGTTGAGAGATTCAAACGGGAAAGGAGAGGAAAGGAAGCGAGACAAGCGCTGGCTCTTCTTCGTCTCCCACACTCACTAACTCTCTTCTTCAACCAATCGATCGATTGATTTATCGAAGCTCGAGTAGCAACAAGAGAGAAGAGCAATCGCTACTATCTGTTTCCTCCTCTTCTCCGTCTAGAAATGGGGAATTTTCTGCCCAAGGAACCGCCGCCTCCGGTGGTGCTTGTCCCCCCGCTCTTTGATTTCCCTCCTCTCTCCGCCCGTAACCGGTATCCTCTTCTTCTGTTCTACCACTCGGAATTCCAAATTTCTCCGAACAATTTTTGTGTGTTGTTACCGGTTACGGGATCTGTGCATTTCTATCAGTTTATGGATTTCTGGTTTCATTAATTGTGTGACACCGTGTATTGTGCTATGTGTATTTTGCTCAGTTTTTGTAATTGTTGAGGTGGTGCCAGGATGTTGGAGCCATCATACAATTTGCTGTTTGGGAAGCTTGCATTGAAATGTCTCTTTGAGGACTACTTTGAAGAAGCGCGTCACTTCTCTGCAAAGTTCCTGTTGAAGCCTATGGATGACCCTCACGTGGACTTGGTTGCATCTGTATCCATTAAACAAACTCTTTACCCTTTTTAGCTGTGCCTCTAAAAAAAATCTCAACTTGTGCATGAATGGTGATAGTACAAATTGTAAATTCCCTTAATAGCATATAAGGTTTCAGGCGCTCTAGAGAGTGAAGCTAAAGGAGATCTCGTGGGAGATGCACTGTTTCGCTGGCAAAGGTATACATTACGGCATTTGGATTTTAGATTTTTTTTTTTTTTTTTATTCTCTGGAATCCTGCTTTATCAGTTTTATTCTTTTTCTTAAATGTGCAGTGATGTGGATGATCCTCATACTTTTGTGGACCTCTCTGTGTCAACCTCAAATCCGTAAACTCCATGCTGCTTCTAATATCTTCTGGGAGCTAATCTTCATTACAGTAGTTTAACGTTTTTGAAATGATTCTTTTTTGTTTTGTCCATCACTAAGGGTTCTACTGATGAGATCTTCGGCTTACTACCCTAAATATGGGATTGGAGCATTTGCGATCTACCCTTTGCTTTCGAAAAAGACGTAAGTTACATTTACTTTGATTGCATGTTTTCATAATATTATGTATGAATATGAAAAATATGTTGTTTCTGTAGTGAAAAATTATCTGAAGAATATGGAATCATGGGATTGAGATATGGCTCTACGAATTTATCTCTGGGAGCTACTGTCTCTCCTTTTACTAGTAAGCACCTCTAGTTGCTCTGCAATTTTCCGTTGTTTACTTTTTTTTTTCGCGCATGATGCTGACCGTTTCACTCCTCATTTCGGCAAAAGACGAATTGCCAAAGAGTGCATGGCTGGTAAGCAAGATGGGAAGGCTTACAGTAGGAGTGCAATATGAGCCGCTATGTGGTACATTTATTTTATTCTTTTTGACCAGATTTCACTTGTGGAATCTATGCATTGTGTGATTGAAAGTAAAGTGGGCATCAACACTAGTAACCGAACTTTGTATTAGATAATAGCAAAGACACCGAGAAATACACGGACCTAAGAAACTGGAGCTGTGCTGCTGGCTATGGAGTAGGGTCAAGAAGCCCCTTAAGCCCTTCTTTCAACTTTGGTCTTGAACTAGCGAGGAGCTCTCAGGTCATAACTTTAAATTTTTTTGTCGGAAACATGGCTGTTATGCTGTCTATATGCACTGATCTTAAGCGCAAACAATTCATCAACTTCTCTGTATTGTTATCCATTAATTGCATTCTTAAGTCTTGCTGATTTTGTTATCCATCTTGTAAATGCAGTTTATCGCTTCGTTCTACCAACATGTAGTGGTCCAAAGACGGGTATGACTCTTTCAAACCAGTCCTTTATCTGTCCTGTATCTATTACGAGGTCCACTGATATAAAAAGTTTAGCACAACTTCTGTCTCACTCTGAAATGGTCTTGGTGGACTTGGAACAGGTGAAAAATCCTTTTGAAGAAAACGAAGTAGTTGGAATCACAAACTACATTGACTTGGGTTTTGAGTTACAAACGAGGTAGTGAACATCTTTTAAGCAAAAAAATGGTAAAGCTAATGTTTGTCTATTTGCATGAAAACATAGCTTTATCTTTTTCTCTTGTATTGAAGGGTTGATGATACCAAGACATCAGACAATTTCAAAGATTCTTCATTGCAGATGGCTGCATCTTGGCAAGCCAATAAGAACTTCTTGCTGAAGGTAGAACGTATATGCCTTTCTGAGTAATCGAAAAAGCTTTATAAGAATAGAGTTCCGTATATAACATTTTCAATATTTGCAGGGTAAAGTCGGAGCTCAAAGCTCAACACTCTCATTAGCATTCAAGTCCTGGTGGAAACCTTCCTTCGCATTCAATATTTCGGGTATGTCTTTGACAAACAATCTTTCATTAATGGAAATTATTGATGAACATTTCGAGAATTCCATATAGATGTGGTCTGTAAGATTTCTGGCACATGAACATATTGGCGCTTTGTTTATGCAGCAACTACTAATCATTCGACTAGACAAACAGCATACGGGTTCGGTCTCCGTGTTGATAACTTAAGGGAAGCCAGGTCAGTCCATTTGTGACTAGTCTGAGATCAATCAACTCTCTTTAACTTTCATGGTTTCAAACAAAACAGTAGACGATTCTTTCACATTTCAATGTGTGTTTATTCTCTTGGCATTGCAGTTACCAAAGAGCTGATCCAAACTTTGTGATGCTGACACCGAACAAAGAACATCTCGCTGAAGGGATTGTGTGGCAAATGGGGAAGAGACCCATGTTTCAATCCGATGTAGACGCTGGGAATTTCACTGAACTGCCAAAAGAACTTAGACCGCCTCAGAAGATTCTCTGAAGTCTCAAGTGTTTTCTCTTTCTCCATCAGAATAGTGAGCTATGTGCTATGTGCTCCTTCTACTAAACACACCTTTACTTTTTGTTTTACACTTTTATTTGTTGATTCACTAGATTTACATCTCGAGAAAGTCACGATTTTATGAAGGTTAAGAAAATATAAAGTAGTAACTAGTAATTTATCTTTTGTNTTTGACCAAAAAAAAAAAAAAAAAAAAAAAAGTAGTAACTAGTAATCAATCATTTCTTAAGTGTGTAACGTTCAAAATGGCCTTTCCCTTGAAAGCCTGAAAAAAGGAATAATACTCGATAACGAAACAATATTGATTAAAAAATAAATAAAACAAATGAAATAAAAGAGAGCCACAATCCCATTTGTCCATGAACAACAGAAAGAAATGGCGACGAGTTGTTCGCTTCTCCTTTCTACTCTCTTCCTTCACTCTCCACCTTCCTCTCAGTTCTCCAATGGAACCTTGTTGAATCTCTCTTCGCGATCGTCTCCGAGCTCGATTTCTGTCTACCCTCTCCGATCGAGACGGTGTCTGCGGATCTTCTCGAAGCTTCCACTAGAAGACAATGGAGATGATGATGGCCTTCTTCAGTCGCTTGGACCTCCGTTCTCCGCCGTAAAGCCTTTCTTCCTCCTCTGCACCTCCGTCGCTTTGTCATTTTCCCTATTCGCAGCGTCTCCCGCCGTCGAATCCGCTGCTGCGTTCGTCGTCACTACTCCGAAGAAGCTACAGACAGATGAGCTCGCGACGGTTCGATTGTTCCAGGAGAACACTCCTTCCGTTGTATACATCACTAATCTCGCCGTGAGGTATCAAATCTCTCGTCTCTGTGATAATTAGAATTCGATTTCTCATCGTTAATTGGTGAACTTCATGGGAACACGTTTTGTTTTTTTTTATGTTAAGCCTAATGGGTTACGCTTTTGGTGTGGATGAACTATATTGATCTATTTCAGCCTACATTTGCATGTAATCATCTTCTCTCTCAGTTGTCTAATGTTATTTTCATTTCTGTGGGGTTGGGTTAGGCAGGACGCGTTCACATTGGACGTGCTTGAGGTGCCGCAAGGATCTGGTTCAGGGTTCGTGTGGGATAGGCAGGGTCACATTGTTACCAATTATCACGTCATCCGTGGTGCTTCTGATCTCAGGTCAATTTTCTCTTTTGTTGATTTGATTTGGATACTTGGAATATCACTTGCTCCTTCTTTCTTTAGACTAGTCAAGAGTCCTGTAAAATTGTTCTTTGTTTTTACACGAATTCTGTAGTTGCATTAAAGTGGAACTATAGTCTTTGATTCGTCTAAGATATGAAAAAATTACTAGTTTGGTGAAAGGACTACGCTGTTTCATATTTCACTCTTGGATGTTTGTTTGTGATGAAGAAATTATATGGTCCATAACAGGGTCACTCTTGCTGATCAAACAACATATGATGCAAAAGTTGTTGGATTCGACCAAGACAAGGATGTTGCGGTTCTACGTATCGATGCTCCAAAGGACAAATTAAGACCTATACCTGTTGGAGTCTCTGCAGATTTGCTTGTGGGCCAGAAAGTCTTTGCCATTGGCAATCCTGTGAGTATACATCCTTAACAATGATGAGATTCTCTGTTTCCTATACACACACTTAAAAGAAAGANCACACTTAAAAAAAAAAATCATTCGTTTTTTTTTTTTTTTTTTTTGGCAGTTTGGACTTGATCATACCCTTACAACTGGTGTTATAAGGTATGTTCAGAATCCAAATGACAAATGGCAAAACCATTTCTGTGGTGCTTTCTCATCTTGAAACTGTGGCATGCTTGTGTATTATGATGTGTACAGTGGTCTGAGAAGAGAAATAAGTTCTGCTGCGACCGGTCGTCCAATTCAAGATGTGATACAGACGGATGCTGCCATTAACCCTGGTAACAGCGGAGGGCCGCTTCTAGATAGTTCAGGAACCTTAATTGGTATAAACACTGCCATTTATTCCCCTTCTGGTGCATCTTCTGGCGTAGGCTTCTCGATCCCAGTTGACACCGTGAGTTCTTATTTCTGTTTTCCCCATTCCAAGCCCCGTTCAGAGAGAGTCTTCTCTATCCTTGAGTCTATGTTTTATCTCATGTTCAGGTTGGTGGTATCGTTGATCAGCTGGTGAGGTTTGGAAAAGTCACAAGACCAATCTTAGGTATCAAATTCGCACCGGACCAGTCTGTTGAGCAATTGGGAGTGAGCGGCGTGCTCGTATTGGATGCGCCTCCGACTGGTCCAGCTGGGAAAGCCGTAAGCCTCTTCTTGCTAGCACGTTTCCATAACTGTCTTGTCCATTACACTTTTGTACCGTTCACCTACATTTATCTAGATTCTGCTTCACTCGTCGGATTTAACATTTGAAAATGTGAGTAAAGATTGGTTTTGTTCAACAGGGACTTCAGTCAACAAAACGTGACGGCTACGGGAGACTAATACTAGGAGACATAATCACGTCGGTGAACGGTACAAAAGTTTCCAACGGGAGTGATCTGTACCGGATTCTCGATCAATGCAAAGTCGGTGATAAGGTACCGAAAGCCTGCCTTTCTCTTAAGTTCTGTTTCTGAATGCAACTGAGAGAGAGTTTTGAAATTTGATCTATTGAGCTGATTTTCTCAGGTGTCCGTAGAGGTTCTAAGAGGCGATCATAAGGAGAAGATATCCGTAACTCTCGAACCTAAACCGGACGAGTCTTAGCACGTTGTCGAAAAGAAGTAAATATAACAGTAGAGAAGGCCGGTGGGTTTATTCTTGTATATCATCAATTGCTCGGATAAATAGATCGCCCAATTGTGTCCATATAAAGACAAAAATCTGTTTTATATTGCATAGCCGGTGTTATGGTTTGAATTGGTTTCTGTTTCCGGTTTAGAACTTAGACCTTAACCGTCTTTCTCTCCATTGCTATTGTTAAATTTGGTTTTTAGCAAATTTTTAATAATAATTTTCACATAAATTTATGTTAACAACTTTGTGTATGATGTTATTTTTTTCTTCCTTTCATTGCTAAAATCTTAGATTTGGTTCTTAAAAAAAAAGTTTAAATTTTCTAAAGCTTTTCTTCTTCCATTGTTAATTTTTGGTTTTTTTTCTTTTTTCTTCTGGTGTGATGTTCTTTCTTCCTCTAAATTATTTTGTGAATTTGAATTATGTGGCTGAAAATTTTTTAATGGATAATTGAAAATTATGAGCTTGGGTAGCTTGAATTGTCAATTCAAGGCACAAGGAAGTTTAGATCTTTTCAGATTTTTGTTGCATGTCTTTGCATTGCTTAATATCCCAGAAATTGCTGTTTTTAGCTGGTTGACGAATTTATATATGGAAAAATTGGCAATTTACCCCTAAAAAAAGCTATTTTGTCCCTTTACCCCTTTTTTGACTTTTGCTATTTTGTGCCAATATTGCCCTTCAATATAGTTAACAACTCATACAAACTTTTTTTGAAAGTGAACAAAATTTCTAAATTTCCTAAAAATGATGTTAAAACTGTATAGAATGTTTGAGATTTTTTAGATTTTTTTTTCATGTTTATAAAATTAATTGAAATTTGCGTCTACGAACTTCAATTGTTAAAGTAGAATACGTTTTATACCATTTACATAGACGTCTAGCGAGCATAGAAGATGAAATCTACACGTTATTTATACTTCTACCATTTTATAGAACTTGCTCCAAATATATTCTACGGAATACACTATCTTCTGCTAATTG